>OVBI01000229.1:0-109296 GCA_900406495.1 Sisymbrium altissimum | reverse complement strand
AGTGAGACAGAGAAGGAGAACGAAGGCGAGAAAGAAAGTGAGACAGAGAAGAAGAACGAAGTCGAGAAAGAAAGTGAGTTAGAGAAGGAGAACGAAGGAGAGAAAGAAAGTGAGAGAGAAGGCGAGAAAGAAAGTGGGAAGGAGAAGGAGAAGGAGAAAGAGAAGGAGAAAGAAACTGATAGAGAATGTGAGAAAGCAAAGGAGCAAGATAGTGACAAAGCGGGTGAGAAAAAGGGGAAAGAGAAGTCGAAGAAAGAGAAGAATGTTGACAGTCGCTTAATAATAAAAAGTGGGGTGAAGCGTGCAAGGAAGCCAACGTCGAAGTATACACCTGTGGAGAAGAATAAGAAGGTGAGAAAGAAGTAGATTGATTGGTGGTGTTGTATTTTGTTAGTTTGGTTAAGCTTTTTGGTTGCATTCCAGATGTTTATGGTATAATGTTGGTGGTTCTATTTGGTAGTATGGATAGTATTTATGCACTTTAGATGTTTGTGGTACAATGTTTGTGGTACAATGTGGGTGGTACAACTTAATTCCAACAACTTGAAAAACTTATAAGAACAATTAGGACAATTTATAAGAACAATTAGGACAACTTCTAAGAACAACTAGGACAACTTGGAAAACTTATAAGAACAACTTGGACAACTTATAAGAACAACTTTGACAACTTATAAGAACAACTAGGTGCGAATATTTGAACAACTTGGATAACTTATAAGAACAACTTGGTAAGAATTTGCAAATAACTAGTACAACATATACGAACAACTACAAGATCAAATTCGAACAAGTAAGACAACTTATAAAAAACTAGAAGATCATATTTGAACATACAATAAATAGATTATAGAAAACATAGATAGATTTAGATTAATGTCTTACAAAATAAAACCATAAATGTTGAAGATCCTTTCCAAAATGAATACAATAGGATCTTCAATTGAGCCGAAAATTAACAAAGACACATAATATAATATATTACAACCTTAATCAAACTTAAAATCTCTACCACTTAGCAAGTAGATCCTTCAGCTTGACAATCTCTGCTTTTTGCTTGGTTACACGGGTTTTAAGGGACCCAATCTCCGAACGCATGTGACGCATTGCCTCGCGAATGCTCTCCTCTCCATCAACAGCAGTGACTCCTAACATGAGCTCTTTCTTCAAGGATGTTTCCAGGTCTCCGAGTTGGATGTTAATTTTGGTAAGCTCCTCCTCAACAGCGTGATCCCACCACTTCCTTATATGTTCCTTTCCATCTCCACCATCCTCCTACAGAAATCACCCACCTAAGTAACTAAAACATCTACCAATTTACACAGACAATTGAAAGGAATTACCGGAGTATCTGGGCATTTGTAGAATCTTCTTCCTCGATTCTCCTCTGTGGTACACTCCACCACAGTCATCCACTTTCCACACCAACAGTATTTCGGGACACCAAAATCACCATCGGCTCTTGCGCAGTCACTGGAGAAGCTTGGTCTTGAGGACTTAGAACCGGAGCTGTAGCTGACCATTGTCGAGATCTGAAAGTATATAAACAAGAATTAGTATATCAACAAGAATTAGTATATATATTAGTAGACCACGAGATGTATACGAAAAAATAACAATTCCAGAGACTGAAGTTCGAATCTCATTACCTTGTAGATGTCGCTGTTGAAACCCTAGGAGGGAGCAGCCGCCAAAGAAAAAAAGATAAAGGAATTGGTAGAAGATAGGGGGATGTTGGGTTATTTATAGCCGGCAAGGGTGAGATAGACAAAGTGGATATACACACGTGAGTATAAATATAGAGAGTCAAAGGGAGTCAAATAATTTATTACACATGTGATATCGTAAAACCACGTGTTTATATATTTTCTGACACATAGTTGTTCGAAGATGTTTAGTTGGACGTCCGTAAACATAGTTGTAAATTTCAGGTTTTTAAGTATTTGTAGTTGGTCTTTTATCAACATAGATATACCAAAGTTGGACAGGTTATTTTATACTTTTGTTATTCATTTCAAATCTTTTCGTAACACAATTTGTCACACATCTTTGTTTTCATAACTTTTGCTTCATGACCCTACTCACTAGTACAAAATCTTCCTTATACGTTAAGGAGTATTTTTCGTGGAATCATGTAAGTACTTTTTGATTTTTTTTTTTCTTCTTTTCCTTTCTTTGATTCTCCAAAGCTTTCATTCAAATTTTCATCAAGGCTTACATCTAAATTTTCCAAACCATACAACTTCTTCTTCGGTAGTTGTCCCTAGTTGTATACAACTACATGATTTTCAAACCATATAAATTATTTGGTAGTTGTCTCTAGTTGTATACAACTACATGATTTTCAAACCATACAAATTATTTGGTAGTTGTCCCAAGTTGTATACAACTACATGATTTTCAAACCATACAAATTTTCTGGTAGTTGTTCCTAATTGTATAAAACCATACAAATTCTTTGGTAGTTGTCCCTCGTTGTATAAAACCATAGATATCCAAACCATACACATTCAATTCCAACAACATAAAGTCATAGTTATTCATTATTGAAACAAATAGAAATGCATAATTCAGCAAATTGAGTCAGTGACTTTCGGGCTGTAACCACCTTTCTAAGTTTATACCAGGGACAGACTTGTTCCTTCTCTTTCTACACTGTCCTCCAGTTGATGGAAACCATGTTTCTTGTGTTCTTCCACTTTTAGCAGTGTACTCTGGTGGTAAGGCTTACTTCTCCTGAAGATGATAAGGAATGGTCCACTGAGACTCATGCGGCACAACATAAATGGTCCTGTAATATGTCAATGCCCACGTTTCAATCAAATAATACTTGGAGCAAAGATCATATATTCCAATGTTAACTGTTCTTCATTCCTTCCGCATAAGGGCCCTCGCTGCTGCTATTGCATGTATGCACGGGTACTTGTCTATATCAAAACATCTGCAAGAACAAGTTTTCATTCTCAAGTCAACCAAATATGACTTTCCATCGAGCCCTTTTACGTTGTATTCAAGGTGGAAACTGTTGAGCTCGGTGACATTTAAATGTCCTGCAACTGGACATCGTTCGTGCAATATATTCTCAACCAAAGGCACCACTTTCTTTGTGTCTGATGCGGAAACAGCTTCTTTCCTATGTTTTTTAAACCAATCAGACAGTTTTTCAATAATTTCATCAATCATAGGTAAAAGAGGGTACTTCCTGGCTTTCCGAAACACAGTGTTCATTGATTCTGCGGAATTGCTAGTGTCTATGTTGTACTTGTCTCCTTCAAAATATGCCCTTGTCCATTTATCCAGCTCTATACTTTTATCTAGATAAGCACCAGCTTTAGGAAATCGACTCCTAAATACTGCATACTCTCTATCAAACTCACACTTCGTATAAGCATGACCAAGTTCCCTGAATTTCTTTGCAACTTCATCCTTTTCATATTTCACATTTCCTCTCACGTTTTGAGACAAATGCCAAATATAATGTCCATGCTTTGCCCTCGGGTACACCTCCATGACTGCCTTGATGATGCTTGCATGTCTGTCACTTATAAAAACCAACTCAGGAACATTTGATATAACATTCTTCAGCTTCTCGAAAAACCATCTCCAACTAGCATCTCTCTCACCATCATTTACACCAAGCGCAATGTGGTAATGGTGATGATTAGGATCTTGAGCTGTTGTAAACACTAACATCCCAGCATATATAGTCTTTAGAAATGTTGCATCCACAATTATCACTTTCTTCATTGTCCTAAACCCTTCAATACTAGCGCCCAAAGCAACAAATAGGTATTTGAACTTATGATTTTCATCCAACTCCACACTTAATTCTGTCCCAGGATTTACCTTCTCCAGCATATACAGATATGAATACAACATCTTGTAGCTTTTTCGGGACTCCCCCTCACATCACTAAGGTGTAGTTTTTTCCTTCTCAAGGCAGTAGAGTACGACATCTGCAAACCAAGTCTTCCTTGAACAACACTCATTATGCTTTTAGGAGCCGGGGTCTCAAAATTACCTGGAAAGTGTTCATGCAGCGTCGCTGCTACTAATCGTCGTGTGCCTCTCTGTCTATTGTTACTGCTTGTACTCGCAACAGCTCGAGAGCAAGTATGCATTTTGCTGTATACTCTGATAGTCTAAAAAGATGATGCCTGAGTTCTCGCGGCTCTTACATACCATTTACAACCTCCTGCCGCTTGTTCACATCGTAGAATAAGTCGTTTCGTATCTGACTTAGCAACTTTAAATCCATAGAAGTTCTTGTTTGCGGCTCGACGAACCAAATCTTCTACTGCCTCCTTTGAACTAAATTCTTGATTTAGTTCAAGACCCGTACCATCTTCCCATTCGTCGACGTAATGACTTCCCTCGCCCCTCACTGGATTGTCAACATATTCATCTCTACCATCAAACTCTTCTTCTTCCTGGTTATCCATCGGGATATCCACACCTCCTAATTCAATATTTTCTTCTCTACCATCAAACTCTTCTTCTTCTTCCTGGTTATTTATCGGGATATCCACACTTCCTAATTCAATACATCGTATATTCTCACTTTCGTCAGCAACATCATTCTCCAACTCTTCGATAATTGGGAGGTCTAATTCTTCTCCTATTCTCACAACCGTAAGAATTCCATAATTCTCTATATCTTCAGCTCTGCCATTGGAAATAGTCTACCCATAATTCACACCAAATGAACTTCCTCCTTCCACTCTTGACAGTTGCTCCACCGTTACCTCCACGCGCAAGATAGGTTTCAGTCTCTCCATATCCAATGAGGTTAGATAAACATACACGTCCTCGTTATCTACAATATATGACCCTTTTCGAGCTTTAGAAAGACTGCAACTCAATTTCAGCTTCCCCGTCCTTTCTTCTATCCCAATTTTCCTGCATATCTTATCTGCTAACTCCTCATAACCTATGTCCTCCACAGATGCGTTCTTAAAACATATAACATATACATAATTCACTGAAATCCATTCCTTCTCTTCTGAATACTTCCCTCCATAGTCAAAATGTACGTTTGTGTTGCTGTTCTTCATCGTCTCCTGTATTACAACAACATATAACACACATATGACATTCACTCACAGTTATACCATTTGTTCCACTTGTACTCCTATCTCTCACTTATTCCAATTGTACCAGTTGTCAATTACTCCCTCAGTTATTCCAATTGGACGAGTTGTCCTTTAACTACTTAGTATTACCATTTGTATTAGTTGTCCTCCTATCTCTTCTATTGTTATAATCGATTTCAATCCTAATCGACTTCTATCGGATTCTAAATTACTTTAAATTCAACAACTACATTTCATACATTGCCAATTCAAATGCATATCCCTCACATTTAACATCATTATACCATCCAATTTTGATTACTAAAATCCAAATTTGCGTTTCATACCTTAATTCACATATGACAATACAGCCCACCAGACGAGCTTCGGATATGACGGATGATATGGCCTTCTCTAATGCTTTGCTGGCGGTTGGATAATGGCTTCCGTCACAGAAGAAGAACGCAGCGTCGGGGATAAGAGTACAAAGACGAGGAGGAGGAGGAGGAGGACGACGACGACGAGGAGGAGGAAGAGGAAGAGCAGGAGGAGGAAGAGGAGCTTCAGCAGCTAGATCGAGGGAGGGAGGTCGTCTCGACGACGGATCCGACTCACGGACTAGCTGGAGGGAGGAACGGGGAAGAACGCTCACTCCGCTTTCAGCTCAATTTTCCTTTTTTCTGTTTTCTTTTTTTTTTCTCCCCCTAAAATCGAGTCAACTCTACCTCAGTCAACTCTTCTCATTAAGGGTATACTCGGATTTTCACTAATAGAGTGGCATTGTGATCATTGAGTGGCATGGTAGATTTTTTATTTTTCACTGAGTGGCATTTCTCCTTGATGTAGCCGTTGTTTTGTCTTGTTCTCCAGCTGTACACGCGGCTTCACTTCTTGCTTGATATCGGTGTCACCCCATTGTTCTTGCCTGATGTGCAGTCTTCAAGAGTTCTGCACTGGGGTATCCCGTTGCGTGTGTCCATTTCTCCTTGGGAAATCCTCTTCCTCTTATGATCTTCTGCTCCAAAGCTCTCTCATGAACTCTTAACTTCCTCCTAGTAACCTCAGCTCCTCAAGCACCTGATAAGGACTCCAAAACATGTACAAATGACCTAAATCTATCCTAATGCATGCTAACCCTATTATGAGTGAAAATGGAGCTGCAACTAGAAGAATTATGCATGAATGAGACTCAAACTACAATAAATGCATGCCTAGAATGGTGCAAAATGTGGAGACATCATCTCTCAAGCGAAAGTTTGATGACGTTTCTGCAGCAACATCTGCCCCTGCACCATCAACTCTTGCCAATGACACACCAGGTACTGAAACCCAAGACGTGAGAGGTGCGGTGGGCCCTGAACCACCTCTTCCACCATGAGGACAGCCTGCTGGAACTGTCGAGGTCTAGGCAGTGACTCGACAGTTTGACGCCTCAATGAGATAAATCGAAAGTATCTCCCAGACTTCATCTGTCTTTCTGAAATAAAGCAACAAGATGACTATGTTCGCGATGTTGGATGTCAACTAGGCTTTTTACATTGTGCAATCGTTTCTCCAGTTCGTATTAGTGGGGATTTAGTTCTATTTTGGCGACCCCATGTAGATATGCAGCTTGATTTTCAATCTCTTAATCTTGTACTCGGCTTTCTCAAGTGCAACGAAAAGCAGTTTCATTTTTCGTTTGTATATGGTTCTCCCATTCCTGCCTTGCGAAATCATCTCTGGGAAAGACTTGAACGACAAGCTTCTCTAATACAAGACGAACCATGGTTCATTCTCTGCCTTTAATGAGATCTTTGGTAACCATGAAAATATTGGAGGCCGTATACGAGCTGAAAGAAGCTTTCTCGACTTTAGATGTATGACACATACTTATGGATTTCGTGAGCTCCCTTTGATTGGCAATAAGTTCTCGTGGGTGGGAGAAAGAGGCACTCATCATGTTTCTTGCTGTCTAGACAAGACTATGGCCAATAATGCCTGGTTCACCCTATTCCCTGCAGCAGAGACTGAATTTCTCGAGATTGGAGAATCAGATCACCGACCACTCATTACTACTATAAATACACAAACGGAGACAAGGCGGGGCTGCTGCCGTTATGACAATCGCCATTATCACAGAAAATGCTTCAAAGAATCAGTGCTTCGTGGGTGGAGGAATGGCAATATTCAAGGTGTGAATCAATTCTCTCTTGCGACTTGTATTTCCAGTTGCAGAAAACAAATTTCTACTTGGAAACAGAATAATCGAACCAACGCGGCTGAATAAATCAAGATACTTCGTGCTCAGTTAGATTTTGGTATTACAAATGGAATCTTGACACCAGCAAAGAAAGAGCTTTTGAGACAGTTACACCAAGCCTTTGTTGAGGAAGAGATTTTTTGGAAACAGAAAAGCAGAATAACTTGGCTCGAAGAAGGAGATCGAAACACTTCCTTCTTTCATCAAACAACAAAAGTCACACAAGCACGAAACCACCTTAGTTCACTTCTAGATTCTGCTGGTTTGATTCATCGTGGAGACAAAGAAATAGCACAAGTGGCCACTGATTATTTTCAAGATGTTTTTACTGCTCAGGATATTCCTCCACAAACTCTGACTGAAGTATTTCAAGACTTTGAAGCAAAAGTCACTCCAGCGGTAAATGATGATCTTATCCGGCCTGTGACTGAAGAAGATATTAAACAAGCTCTCTTTAGCATTGGACCTCATCGTGCGCCTGGTCCTGATGGCTTCACTGGTATCTTATATCAAAAGTTTTGGAACGACCTCAAACCAGAGATCATAGAAGAAATACAAAGTTTCTACAGGGATATCCATGTTGATGAGTCACATAACCACACCAATATTTGTCTCATCCCAAAGGTTCAAAACCCACAATCAATGATGGAGTTCCGACCAATAGCTCTCTGTAAAGTCTCCTACAAAATCATTTCAAAGATCTTGATTGCTCGTCTGAAACCCCACCTCTCAAACATCATTACAGAAAATCAAGCTGCTTTCATACCAGGGAGAATGATCACTGACAATGTCATCATTGCTCATGAAGTATTTCATTCTCTAAAGACTAGGACAAGAAAAGCCACTTCATACATGGCGTTAAAAACAGACATATCTAAAGCTTACAATCGCCTGGAGTGGACTTTCCTTCAAGTGACAATGTCCCACATGGGATTCCATCAGAAATGGATCTCATGGATCATGCGATGTGTATCTACTGTGAGTTTCTCAGTTCTCATTAATGGTACAGCCTATGGCAACTTCAAACCGAATTGGGGCATTCGTCAAGGCGACCCTCTATCTCTTTATTTGTTCATACTATGCGCGAAAGTATTATCACATCTAATGCATCGAGCTATGCGTGAACACAAGGTCCAAGGAATCAAAATTGGTCAGCACAGTCCTGCAGTGAATCATCTTCTCTTCGCAGATGATTCTTTTTTTTTCACCCTGGCTAACTCTCGTTCCTGTCATGCTCTACAACAAATTATTTCAGACTATGAAAAAGTCTCGGGTCAAGCTGTTAATCAGCGAAAATCTTCCATTACCTTTGGAAGTAAGGTATCGGCTCCTACTCGCACACATATGAGGAACATACTCGGCATTCATAATGATGGAGGAGGGGGCAATATCTTAGCCTTCCTGAGCAGTTCACAACAAAATAAACAGAGATGTTTCAGTTGATTACTGAAAAAGTACAGGCACGAGCTCAAGGGTGGCATAAATCTTTCATTTCTCAAGCAGGAAAGGAAATACTACTCAAATCAGTGGCCCTAGCTATGCCCATTTACTCGATGCATGTTGTTAAGATACCAAAGACGGTATGTGATGATATTACAAAGTTCATTGCCCAGTACTGGTGGGATAAAAGGCCGGAAAGGAAAGGTATGAATTGGCAGGCTTGGGACCGTCTCAGTCTCCCATATCGATAAAGAAAAATTCAACCTCGCTCTGCTTGGGAAACAAGTATGGAGAATACTCCAAAACTCAATGTGTCTCATGGCGAGAATCATAAGAGGAAGGTACTTTCGTGATGGCTCAATACTCGATGCAACAACACAAAGAAAAGCTTCCTATGGATGGAAATCATTACTTCAAGGACGCGATCTTCTCAAGGCCGGCCTTAGATTCATCATTGGTGATGGCACTATCATTAACACATTTGAAGATCCATGCCTACCTACACATCCACATCGGCCTCCACGACCGCTTGATCAACGTACTAATGATGTGAAAGTCTGTTCTTGGTTTACACATAGGGGCACTTGGAATGAGAACAGAGTCCGTGAACAGGTTCATCCAAAAGATGTCCCATTAGTTTTATCTCTAAAACTCTGTGCCTCGGCACGACTGGATCTTCTAGGCTGGCACTACAATGAGGATGGCATATATACTGTGAAATCAGGCTATTGGCTCTCTACTCACCTGCCTACTATGCCACCACCTGGACCTCGTGATGGAGATGTTACTCTTAAAAGATATATCTGGAAACTGAAGATAGCACCCAAAATCAAACACTTCTTATGGCGGCTGGTTTCTAATTCACTACATGTTGGTGAAATTTTACGAAGAAGACATATTAGCCACCAAACAATGTGTCGTCATTGTTGCTTAGAGGAGGAATCCATCCATCATCTCTTCTTTGGTTGCACTTATGCTCAAGCTACATGGTGGGCATCGGGTCTCTCAAATAGCATTCTCTTTAACCAACAATCTACTTTGGATGAGAAACTTAGACACTGCTTTTCCAACCCTTCAAGTAGTCAGTCTCACTTTCAGAGTTGCTTTGCTCCATGGATCCTCTGGAGATTATGGAAGAGCCGAAACTATCTTCTATTTCAATAGCAGAATATTTNGGGGGGGGGGGGGGGTCAACTTAACTGCAGCGAGACAAGATGCACTCGAGTATTCTTTCACAGAAAATTATTTGGAACAATGCCGGTTTAGACATCCATCCCCTCATTGGCTTAATAGTCCATCATGGCAACGACCTCAAGAACACTGGATTAAATGTAATTACGATAGAGCTTTCCATCAAGAATCACAGACTTGTAAAGTTGGATGGATTTTACGTGATAGTCACGATATCTTTTGGGGAGCAGGTCAGGCACAAGGCTTCTCTGCGAAATCGAGTCTTGAGAGTGAACTACAGGCTCTTCTATTTGCCTTACAACAATGCTGGATACATGGTCATCAACAGGTGGTATTGGAGGGAGACAATCAAAAAGCGGTGGAATTACTCAATTGTACGAAGTTACATTTCAATTGCTACAATTGGATCAGGGAAATTCGTTATTGGAGTTCAAAGTTTACTCATGTCAGATTCATATGGACCAGACGTTCTCCTAACCAAGATGCACATACGATTGCGAAAATGCCATTACCACTGCATACTTCATTTCATTACTATCATTTTATTCCGCCTTGCATTTCGAATGTACTCCCTATGGACTATGTATCTTCTTCTCATCATGAATAAACAAATTTCAGACAAAAAAAAATAAAGAAATTCCTTGATGAACCATATAATACATAATTAATATAATAAGGAACTTATTATGAAATAACCAACATTAACATAATAAAAATCCAGCATATACTTAAATTTTTTTTTTAATTTCATATTTATCCAAAATAATATTTTATAATCCAAAATTAAGAAAGCTGAGAAATTAATAAAAAAAAAAGAAAAAAAAATAGATTTACTTAATTTAAAAAAAAAAAGAAAGACTCTAAATGAATAAAATGATTTTCAAAATAGATTGTTAATATAATATCATTTGAAACTAATATAATTTATATGATACAAAGTAAAAAGCGTAAAACCAAAAACAAACTAAAAATATTGTTCGTTAATGGGTTAAATTTAGTAAATTATATGATATATCTATATTAAAAATAAAACTGCAAACGCTTCTCAAATTTTCACATCTATAAATACCTAATTTTATCCAAATAAATAAATATCAAAAATATAAAAATTCATGCAAATTAAAAATTTAAAAGAAAGATTTTTATTTATATTAAATTAAATGTTTTAAAAAAACACAATCATGTGCTTTAATAATATGTATAATTATGATTTATATATTTAAAATTCACGTTTAAATTATTTTAAAATATTTTTTTGTAACCTTTAGTTAAAAAAACTCGAGAAACCCGTTAAAAATTAAAATATTTGAAATATGATTTAGATTACTTGAAATACTGAAAAGTAAAACCTCCAAATAAATAAAATGATTTTTTTAATACAGATTTAAAGATTATATCATTTGAAAATAAATAAATTTTATTAATAAATAAATTTCATGATGAATCCTATGAAACTATATTGCAAAACTTCAAAAAATATTTACGTTATAAACACTTTTAATATGTAATCACATACAATAACAAATTATTATGAAATAATTAACATCACAAAAATAGGATTTTAAATTAATTAGGTTATTTTTATCCTTATCAAGATCTTTCTTTTTATGCAAAACTCTGGTCAAGTTTTGAATATTCGTATCAAGATATCCATCATATATATTTTTTTTTAATAAAATTAATGTTAGATTATTCAAATAATATTTTATAATCCGTAATTAAAAAAAGACTAGAAGCCAATAAAAATTAAAAAATTGAAATTGTATTTAGATTACTAAAAAATTCTGAAAAGTTTAAAGACTCTAAATGAATAAAATTATTTTAAAAATAAAATTTTAATATTCTGTCATTTGAAATTAAATAAAATTTATATGATACAAAGTAAAAAGCACAAAAACAAAGAAAAAAACTAAAATATTTTAGTTAACAGATTAACATTTAGTAAATTATATGATACATTTATATAACAAATAAAAATTATAACAAATCTCAAACTTTCATATCTATAAATACATTTTATTCAAAAAATAAATAAATAACATAAAAAAATAAAAAAAACTTCATGCAAATTAAAATTTTAAAATAAATAACACATAATAAATCTTTAATCACATACAATAATGACCTTTTATGAAATAACTAACATCAACATAATAATATCCAACATATATTTAAAATTTATTTTAAAATTTGTGTTAAGTTATCCAACAATAATATTTTATAACTCGTAATTAAGAAAGTCAATAGACTAATAAAAAATAAAAAAATATAAATTGGATTTAGATTACCTAAAAAATTCTGAAAAGTAAAGATTCTAAATCAATAAAAATATTTACAAAATAGATTGTTAATATTCTATTATTTGAAATTAAATATACAAATTAAATAGATTAAAACCAAAAACAAACTAACACTACAAGAATAAAACGAATTTGCTACTGATTTTTTTCGGTGGCAAATCAATAGCTACTGATTATCCACTAATTAGCCACTGAATTGACATCGACAATTTAGTGGCTAAAGAGTGGCTAAATTGGTAGCTATTTAGCTACTACTACACTCGGTGTCTAATCTAGTGGCTATTTAGCTACTATAGTCATCGGTGTCCCAGTTGGTGGCTACTTAGCGACCAACTAGCTACCACACCCGGTGGTGGGGAATTAATCATAACGACGACGTAATTTTAGTGGCGGAATTGGTCGTTAATATGAAAATAAAATAGCGACTGTTAGAAACTGGGTACAACAGTAGCTAACATTTTATCAAAGAAACCAGCTACTTATAGCCAGTGGCTATTCCTTAGCTATATCCAACAAATACAATTTTGACTGTTAATGGACAAAGGATATAATAATGAATGTGGCCCAATTGGATTTGGACTTTTGTGCCAACGGATAGAATTATAACGGTTATAAGCTACAGGTTTTCAGTGGCAAAATCAGTGGCCATATTTTGGTAATTGGATTTTAGTGGTAACGGATATATTTATGACCGTTACTGGGCCCAATTGGACTTCAATTTTTGTGGCAACGGATATAAATATTACTGTTAGAGGCTACATATATAATAAATAAATGTGGCCCAATTGGATTTGGACTTTTGTGCCAACGGATAGAATTATAACGGTTATAGGCTATAGGCACTCAGTGGCAAAATCAGTGGCCATATTTTGGCAATTGGATTTTAGTGGTAACGGATATATTTATGACCGTTACTGGGCCAGTTGGACTTCAACTTTTCTGGCAACGGATATAAATATTACCGTTAGAAGCTACAGATGATAAGTGGCAAGTCGGTAGCCCCCTTTTCTTATATATACGAGACCACAATTCCTTGGTCATCTCACACTTCTCAATTTTTTTTTTATCTACAATGTCTTTCAGAAGAAATACATTTTATGAGAGAAAGTGGATGTATGAGAGATTAGATCCAGTAAATCATGGTGTTTCAGAAACTTTTATGGAGGGATTGAATACATTTTTTAAATGTGCTCAAAAAGAAGAATCTTACATTGAAAGAGGAACTATGTTGTGTCCTTGTACTCGATGTAAGAATAGGAAGCGTCTGGATGCAAATACCGTTGGCGATCACCTTTATACTAAAGGCTTCATGGAGAATTATTACTTGTGGACGGGTCATGGAGAAGTTATTAGCGGAGAAGCTTCCACGAGTGTCGTTCAGCCAGAAGAGGCAAACATGTTTGCAGATTATCCAGATAATAACGATCACGGAGGGGATACAGATGCTTATGTGCACATGGTAGAAGATGCATTTCCGGAAATGTATCCAGAATTTCAACAAACTCCAGAGGACCCAACCGGTGATTCAAATCAATTCTTCCAAATGTTGGCAGCTGCAAAAGAGCCTATATACGAAGGGTGTGTAGAAGGATTGTCTGCATTATCTTTGTCAGCTCGTATTATGCATATAAAGACGGAGAATAACCTTGCACAGGTTTGTGTGGATGCAATTTCAGAGACATTTGCCGAGTACTTGCCACGAGGAAATAAAGCTCCAAGATCATATTATGAAACAAAGAAAATGGTGAAATCGTTGGGGATGCCATTTTACAAGATCGATGTGTGCGAAGATTATTGTATGCTTTTTTGGAGGGGGTCAGATAGAGAATTGACGAAATGTCGAGGGGGTCAGATAGAGAATTGACGAAATGTCAATTTTGCCAGAAAGATCGCTATTAGCATAAAGAAGGTCCCGGGAAGAAAATTCCAAAACAGAGGATGTTTTATCTCCCCATCACTAACCGATTGCAGAGACATTATCAATCAGAGAAGACAGCATCACATATGAGATGGCACGCTGAACATGTTACTCGTGAAGGCGAGATGCAACATCCTTCAGACGGTACAGCTTGGAAGCACTTTAACCAGGTATATCCTAATTTTGAGCTGGAACCTCGGAATGTATATTTAGGGCTCTCAACGGATAGATTTAAGCCTGGTGGTATGCATAGTAAGAACCATTCAGTACGGCCAGTTATAGTTACTCCATATAATTTGCCACGTGGTATGTGTATGAGCAGATAGTATCTATTTTTATCAGTTTTAGTTCCTGGACCAGAGCATCCAAAAAAGGGTTTATATATTTTTCTGCAACCGTTGATAGAGGAGCTAAAGGATTTATGGATAAATGGAGTAGTTACTTATGATGTTTCCACGAAGCAGAACTTTAGGATGCATGCAGCATTGATGTGGACGATCAGTGATTTTGCAGCATATGCAATGGTATCTGGATGGTCAACTCATGGACGGTTAGCCTGTCCGTATTGCCTAGATGAGACAAAGGCATTTTGGTTACATAACGGGAGGAAACATAGTTGGTTTGATTGTCACCGGGCTTTTCTCCCAGCCGATCATCCTTATCGAAGGAACACTAGAGCTTTTTGTAAAAATACAGAGATTCACGACCATCCGCCAAGTTGGTTTACAGGTGAAGAAATTTACAATGAGCGGATTAACCAAATTGATGGTTTACACCGAACAGTAGATTGTGGGGGTAGAGGCCATGAAAATCCTTCACGTTCTATTGAGGGCTATGGTGAATATCATAATTGGGTGAAGAAGAGCATATGTTGGGATTTGCCTTATTGGAAAGATCAACTTCTTCGTCATAATTTGGATGTTATGCATATCGAGAAGAATTTTTTCGACAACATTATGCACACATTGTTTTATGTGCGTAAGAGGACGAAGGATAACTTGAAAAGCATGAAGGATTTACCTGCGATTTGTAGGCAGAAAGATTTGCATATTCAACCTAGTGGTCAAGTCCCTGTGCCGATTTTCAGACTAACGAAGGAAGGGAAAAGAATTTTCATGAATTGGTTGAAAAATGAAATCAAATTCCCAGATGGATATGTTTCCAACATTTCAAGTTGTGTTAACATTGATAATGGGGAGTTTATGGGGCTAAAAGTCATGATTGTCATGTCATAATGCAACACCTATTCCCTATTGCATTTGCCGAGCTTCTACCGAAAACTGTACACAAAGCAATATCACGTAGTTATTTTTTATTTTTTTAACGAAAATATATATATTAAATGCAATTAATTGGCTGAATTTTGTATATATGTTTTCTAACATTTTAACTATTATAATTGCAGAAATTGCTTTATTCTTTCGAGACTTGTTTGTAAAGACATTGAAGATTGATGATGTGGCCACAATGAAAGCAAATATCGCAGTTAAGCTCTGCAATTTGGAGAAAATCTCCCCACCTTCCTTTTTTGATGTTATGGAGCATCTTCCTATTCACTTGCCAGATGAAGCTGCATTAGGAGGTCCGGTTCAATATAGGTGGATGTATCCATTTGAGCGGTTTATGAGTCATTTGAAGAAAAAAAACAAAAAATAAAACACGGATTGGAGGTTCTATTGTTGCAGAGTGTGTGAATGAAGAAATCTCCTATTTTCAGGCACATTATTTCCCGCCAAACATAAGCATCAGAAGACGTGCGGATCGTCGTCGTGCATACGATGGTGGAATTCATGTTAGCTACGCTTATCTGGATGTTCCGAGCATATTTCAACCAATTGGACGTGTTAGTAGGAAAGGTGTGCAAGGTTGGCTATCAGAACAAGATGCACATATTCTTCAAACATTTTTATTGTTGAACTGCGAAGAGATTGCACCATATGAAAGGTATAATTTAATTCTTTTAATTAATTCTTCTAATAATTTATCTAAATAATTTAATTATTTAATCAAAAAATTATAGGATGTTCGAAGAATACATGCGATTGTATAATCCAGATATTAGTGATGATGGCATCAATGAAGCAAAAGATAAGCAGTTCGCTGAGTGGTGCAGAGACTACGTGAGTGTTTATTTTGTTTATTTTGTCTTCTGTAATTAATTTATTTTATAACTATATAATTTATATATTTTAAATTTTGTGAAGATCAATGACGACAATAGTTACAGCGGTCCACTTTGGTTACAAGAATTGGTGCAAGGTCCACAACGCGGTTACCAATCTTGGCCGATTTACTTTACTCGAGGTTACACATTCCACACCCACGCACACGGACGTAATAAGAAAACGATGAACTATGGAGTGTGTGTTCGAGGTGCATCATCAGAATCCGATTACTTTGGTTTGTTGGAGGAGATATTTATGATTGAGTACTATGGTGCAGTTGGACTGAAAGCGATGATATTCAGATGCGCATGGTTTGACCAAACACCTAATCGAGGAATGCGTCGAAATGCTTCTGGTAATGTTGATATATGTCCTAGGAAAAGGTATGAGAAGTATGATCCCTTCATTGTTTCCGAACATGCTGACCAGGTGTGCTATATTCCTTATCCAAGAGTAAAAAGAAGCAGCGAAGAATGGTGCGCAGCAACAAAATTTATTCCGCGTGGTGTAATTATGGATAACTCTGGGAAAATTGCTGAAAAAACTGCTTTGCAAGATGAGGACAACTTGAATGTGGTAGTTAGTGGTATTGTTCAAGTAAGGGAACATGCGGTGGAAGCAGAAACAGAGGAGGAAATGGAAATTGATGATGGTGAAACCGTTTTCGAAGGAACCGAAGATGAGAATGAAGACTATGGCTCAACTGAAGATGAAGATCCAGCTGAAGATGAAGGAGAAGAAGGAGAAGAAGATGAAGAAGAAGAAGAAGAAGAAGAAGAATCTGATTAATGTTTTATATGTATTATTAATATTATATTAAAGTTTTAATGATATGAGATGTATTTTTATTTTCATAATTAAGTTTGACTTATGTGTTATATATTATCTATATTATATATTATGAATAATGATAATTTCATAAATATACTATAAATTTTTGTATATGTATTAATTATAAGTTTGTAATAAAAAAATATATTTTACACTTTCTAATTGTATTATAAGTTTTTATTTATAAATAAAGAAAAAAGAAAAAATAAAATTTTATTTCACATATTCTTACATAAGTATTAACAAACAACATGTTATCATAACAATATTCAAGAAACAAAGTTTGTGGTTTAGAGATTTGTTATTGTAACTGACTATTAGTGGCTAATAAACTTTAAATAGTGGCTAAACAAAACATTGGAAAATTCCCAAATTTTTCCACCATATTTTGGGAATTTTGTTAACCCGGTAAAAGTTTACCCGCGTTTTTTTTTATTCTTACTGATTGACAGTAGCAATATCGGTGGATAAAAAACTTTATTAAGAAAACCGGGTAAATTTTATTGTTCCCTCCTTACTTTTGGACCTAAAATTTAACCGCGAAAGTTTACCTCCATTATCTTTGGGTCTAATGGATTTGTTTATAAAAAATTTGGGCCCAAACTAATTATCCTAACTCTAACCCTATTTTCACTCTCTCTCTCTCTCTCTCTCTCTCTCGCCGCAAGCTCACTCTCTGCTTTCTCTCTCACTCGAGCTTCCTCTCCATCTCTCACCTTTCTCTTTTCTCTCCGCCTCTCAACTTTCTCTCTTCTCTCCGTCTCTCACCTTTCTCTCTCTCTCTCTCTCTCTCTCTCTCTCTCTCTCTCCGTCTCTCACCTTTCTCTTTTCTCTCCGTCTCTCTCCGTCTCTCCCCATCGCTCAGCTTCAGTCCGTCTCCCTCTCTTCACTCAGGTTCATCTCCGTCTCTCAATGTAACCAAATTGATGGTTTATTTTTTGATTTTGCTGTTCTTTTCCTTCATTGATCTTGTAAACTGAACATGCATGATACTGAATTTGTGAAAGTTGATTTCTTTCTCTAATTTTGTTTCACTCAATTTTCTTTGATTTCTTTCTCCGATTTTGTTTAACTCCAAATTCTCTGGTTTAGTAAACTGAACATTTATTTTCTCTGATTGTAAATTCTGGAGATTTAGTTTGTTGGAAGTGAACTATAAGTCGTGTGTATTGCTACTTCTCTCTGAAAGATTGTAAAACAACAAACATTAATATAGTAGCTTTGGTAATCTTACATTTGAAGTAACATCAGATGACAGCATAAGTAATCGATTGATTGTTTGTTTGTGTTTGTGTTTGTGTTTGTTTGAAAATAAAAGACTATAAGTAATCGATTGTTTTGGTTTGTGTTTGCGTTTATCATTATGATTTCTCTTATTTTGGTTTTCATTTCTCTAAGTTTTGTTTCTGTAATCATTAGGCTAATCAATTTTTTTGTTTTGTTTCTTATTACAAGTATGTCTTCTTCAAGACAAAGACCAGCTCCACAACCGAATCATCCACAACAGAATGAACCTTTAGTTCCTGTCCGACGTGTGCCACGAATTAGGCGTCATACCACTGCCTCTACTACTAGTAGTGGTGGACCACGCTCCTCTGCAGCATCAGCTGCTCCAGCACCTGCTCCTGAACCTGAGCTCCCAGCAATGAGCTTGCAAGAAATCATGGTGTCCCCAGCACGTCATCTGAAACCTCGGCTACATCCACATAGACCAAATCGACCTCATGATGTTTGGTAAGTTCTTATTGTGTTTGATAAATATTCTACTAATTAACCTGTATAATTACTTGTAATACTTAGTTCTATTGCTTTTTTTTCCAGGTTCAGTCTTGATAACTGTGTGAGGAATGACATCTCCTCAATCTACCAAAATGATTTCAAAGGTCCATGGCGTTCTCTCACTAAAGTCACTCATGAGTGTCAGTTGCAATGGTGGTCTAGGTTTGCGGTAAATTTACATTCAGTATACAATTGATTTAGCTTTTACTTATAGTCTTCCACTCTTGGAAACTTGTACTCACATCTATTGTGGTTTTGTTTTCAGCAATGTTATTTCTGGGAAGATGAACATCATATGTCTGTTGTCACAGCATACCGCACACAGCTTAAAGACTTGCTGAAGAACTTAATCAGCAAAGCTAAGAGAGAGGGACAGAAGCCCGACTTTGTTGATCCAGAGGATTGGAATCTTATGCTCGAATATTGGGACACGACTCCAGCAAAGAAAAAGTCCAAAACTTGTAGCAAGTCTAGGAAATCACCTCGCTCTGGCCTTGGAAAATATCGCCACACAAATGGCTCAAGGTCATTCAACAAAACCAAACACGATATAGTAAGAGTTTGAGTTACATTTTCTTTTTATTTATAATTACTTATGTTCTGTTTATGTACTTCACATTTGGAATTAATTTACACTTATATGGTTTTCCTTAGGCTGATGCTAATGGTGGGATAATACCTTCCATCACTGAGTTGCTTAGGAAGACTCACACAAAAGCAGATGGAACTTTTGTGGACAAATATGCTGAGAAAATCTGTGAGGAGGTGGAGAACATGGCGACTCAACTCTGTGCGCATGAGGTCAATTCCGATTCTGATGATGATGAGATTGATAGTGAAGCTCGGTCCACTATTTCAACACCAACTCCCCAGATGATTGATGAGATCTTTTATAAGGTAACACTTTCCTTTCAAAATTTAAAATATATCTTACATGATTGATTTAGGAAGAATAAATGTTACTTGAGATTGACGTGGTTATATTTGATGTTAGTGTTTAATTTTGTACTTGTTTTGATTTGATCTTGCTGAGATTGAAATTTATTGATTCTGTATTGGCTGATTACAAGATATGACTTAGTAAGAATCAATATTAGTTTTGAGTTTTCTATTTGTATGAATAGCACAACGTTTTGGCTGAGATTGACATGAATGAATTGATGATCATCTGTTTGAATCTCACATATTGTTTGTTATTTGTTGTCAATAGCATGTTCCTGTAGTCAAGGGATACCGGTTTGGTCTATGCTCAATTTACCGTTATCAAGGCGAGTCTTCAAAATCTTCTCCTGGGTATCACACACGCCCACATCCCATGGAGTTGGAGGTTGCTGATTTGAAGCAGACGGTTGCTTCCCTGCACAATACTGTTGCCCTTCTTGTTGAAACTCTTCGCAATGGAGGAACAATTCCTGCAACCACCCAACCTCCTAATCCTCCACAGCCTTCTCAGCCAGCTTCAAGTGACAATTCTCAGCCTTTGAACAATGGAGATGTCTAACCTTTTCAAGTTATCAAAACTTAAATCTAATATAATTGTGTACTCTTCTTTTGGTATGTGCTAAAAACATTTAGCCTAATGTTTTGTTTTTGCTAATGACTTTTAGCAAATTGGTTTGTATAATAACCTAATTATAACTTTTAGCATTATGTTTAATGTTTTATGTTTAATTAATGGTTAGTATTTTTATATTTAGTTAATTTGTGAAAAAATTCAAATTTCATTATTGCAATTAATTTATAATATTGTACAATTATTATCAAACAAACAAATAAAAATAAAATTTTTATTAATATATCTATAATTGAATTAATAACAGCCACCAATATATGGTAACAAGATTATTTACATTGCTACTAATGTGGATATCCAAATTCAGAAGCCAACTCACTACTATTAGGTAGTTGCAAAATCAGTTGCTCTCTGCCACTGTCACGTGGTTGATATAACAGTGGCTGTCTTAGCCACTAAGATAATTCAGTGGCTATATCACCACTATTAGATAGTCATTATATCAGTTGCTAGTTGCCACTAAAACATGGTTGTTACAACGGTGGCTGCCGTAGCTACTGAAAATTATGGTTCCTAGTCAGTCGCTATTTGCCACTAATATGGTGTTGCGATAGTCAGTGGCTGAATTAGCCACTAAAAACTGTGGTTGCAAGATAGTAGTCATTTCTGTCACTGATGGCCACTGTTAGCCACCAATTTCAATTTAGCTACCAGCCAACCGCTACCGTTTTTTTTGGTCGCTAACCGTGGCTAATTGAAAATTCGCCACTGAATCTGAGCTTTAACCACTGAAAAAGCGGTGGCCAATTTGCTATATTCTTGTAGTGTAAAAGTGTTTTTCAGTAACGGATTAAAATTTATTAAATTATATGATACATCTATATTAAAAATAAAACTGTTAACACATCTTGTGTTAGTGAGTTTTAGTTGTATGTTCCTTACTTATTAGTTTTTCATTCTGCAGTCCTTTACCTTGGTGAACCGAGGCATGTGTGAGTATGAAATGATCATCTACAAGGCGGAACATGACACACTCCCGGAGATCTGATCTTAAGCTGGACTGGATATGCCTTCGATCAATGGGCTACTAGCACCAAGATCAAGGTGATGTGGAGGTTAAGGGATTCACACAAATGATATGAACTGCTTTTGATATTCTCGGTTTTGTATCAATGGATATGACACACCAAAGAAATGAAAGAGGTTGAAGGGTGTGATGCACCAGCAACCAAGATTGTTTGGAAAGAAGAGAAATCACTTCTCAAAGAAAGAAAAATACTTAGACAAGGAAGAAGAAAATACAAATAAACTTAAAAGCTAAAGAGACTTGCTTCTGTGTTGCTTGCAAAGAAAGAAAAGACTAAAAATTAAATAGAATCAAGGGATATTCGAGAATATTCGGGAATCTTGCATCTAGCTCGACATTTGTCATTGGTCTAGCAATTTCTTCGGTTTGACTTTTCGGTTTAACTTAAGTCAACGCTTTGTCGTTTTCGATAGACAAAACATCATGATATTCTCCGAAAACAACGCGAAGTTTGGTTAAAACATTGGGAAGTTTACGAAAAACATCGATACACTACAACAAATAAGCGTATTAATAGCACAGAAGGATAACACGAAATTATGAAATAGCATTATAGAGGGTATGCTTGAGTGGGGTACTTTATTACAGCATTAAATTAGCACTAAACCTTAATTTCACTATGAGGGAAACCAAAATTAGGTTTTGGAGCCCAAATTATGCTATTACTGTATAGGCGCCAATCTTATTATATAAAGTTGAATCTTCAAAATTAGTAATTAATAGGATAGTGACAAGTGGCAATTTAATTATCTAAGATCTTGACATGTGTTAAAATTTAAAATTATAAAGTACTAATTTTGAAAAAAAAAATCATAATAGGAAATTATAAACAAAATAGAATTAGTAATCAAAAAAGTAGTTTTCCTTTTAAAAAAAAGTCAATTATAAAATTTTCTTTTTTTTAAAAAAAGAGTCAATTATAAACATAAAAAAAAGAAAAATTACAAAAAGAAGTAATCGAAAAAGTAATTTACCTTTTTTAAAAAAATTAACAGGATTGTGACAAGTTGCAATTTGATTATCTAAGATCTTGACATGTGTCAAAATTTAAAATTATAAAATTACTAATTTTAAAAAGAAAAATCATAAAAGGAAATTATAAAAAATATAGAATTAGTAATCAAAAATTTAATTTTCCTTTTAAAAAAAGTCAATTATAACAAATTTTTTTTTTTAAAAAGTCAATTATAAACAAAAAACGTTTTTTTAAAAATAAAGTCAATTATAGACAAAAAAAAGAAAAATTAAAAAAAGAAGTAATCGAAAAAGTAATTTATCTTTAAAAAAAAAAAGTTATAAACAAAAAATGATTAAAGTAAACAAAACAGTAATTTACCTTTTTTAAAAAGTAAATTATAAACAAAAAATGATTAAAATAAAAGGATTAAAGTAAACAGAAAAGTAATTTACCTTTTTTATAAAGTAAATTACAAACAAAAAATGGTTAAAATAATGAAAAGGTAATTTACCTTTTTTAAGAAATCATAAACTCCAAAAAATTAGAAACAATCACCTATATATAAAAGTATGTACTCTTTCATAATCTTTCATAAACACAATAACACAAATGCTTACAAAATATCAGATATATTTTCTCATTCTCTTATTTATTTTAAAAATTTATTTCTTTTATTATATTTTTTATTTTATTTTAGGTATTGTGTTTGAATTAAATAACACATATTTGAATAAGAAGAAGAGCATACCGAGTTAATACAAACATTAAATGGGGAGCAGAAGAAAGTGTATGAATCTGTTGTTGACTCAATTAACTATAAGAAATGGAAACTATTTTTCCTCAACGGACTAGGAGGAATAGGAAAAATGTACATGTATAAGATAATCATCACTAGGTTAAGATTACAAGGAAGAACTGTACTACCACTGGCATCATCTAGAATAGCAGCTATACTTTTACCCAATGACATAACTGCACATTCACGTTTCAAAATTCCAATAGAATTTCATCAAGACAGCAAGTGTAAAATTAACCGTGGTACCATACTTTCAGATTTACTTGAAAAAAACAGAACTCATCATTTGGGATGAAGCACCTATGTGCCATCGATTTGTGTTTGAGGCTCTTGATAAGACTCTTCGAGATGTACTCTCCACGCAAGATCCAGATGCAGCAAGCAAACCCTTTGGCGGGAAAACAGTTCTTCTTGGTGGTTACTAATTACTCGCCTAGGCAAAAGGATTATTGAAGCAGAAATAGTAACTGGGACTCATGTGGGAAAACAAGTTCTTATTCCTAAAATAAGTCTTATACCAACAGATGAAAAATGACCTTTCAAACTAAAAAGGCGTCAATTTCGTATACAAGTTTGCTATACAATGACTATCAATAAGAGTTAAAGTCAGAGCTTAAACAAAGTTAGTTTATATTTCCTAAGTCCAATCTTTTCACACACACATTTATATGTCGCACTATTGAGAGTCAGTACAACTGCAGGACTTCGGATTCTTAACGTAGGCATAAAATATAGCAACAATAATATTCTACAAAATATTCTATATCAAGAAATTTTCAACAATATATGATATGCTGAGAAAGACAATACTATAAAAAACTAATATGTTATTTTCCAAAAAATAATATTTAAATTAGAAAACACGAACCTATCACCTAGCTGAAGCCAATCGATCAATGAGACCATTTGAACCCAGACTCATGCTCCTGTCCGTTTTGTTTTCATTACTCTTTCTTTGTCTTAAAAGTGATTTTTTCATTGCCGCCTTATTATTTGTTCATACTTAGACTGGATATAATCATATGTCAAAAGAATTGAAAATTCAAGTTTGACATTAGAAATATGGAAGTAGACTTATCTTTTCATACGATATGTGAAGATTGAATTTGGATCAAATAGATTCGAATTTTGCAAAGAAGTGTAAGAATTTTTTTAATTTTTTGAGAAATAATTACAATTAATAACTTTAATTAAAACCGTACGCACATGTAGTATTTAATAAAATAATAAGGTTAATAACCAAAAAAAAAGACAGCTGAAAAAAAAAACAACACATCTTTTCGACACCTTTGTCCGCCATCCCAATTCTCTCGGCAACTACGACGAACACGAAACTTGTCGCCGGCGATAATCTCATTCTTCGACGGCCTCCATTTCTCTGTTGTCTTCAATTAGCTTTTCCGTCAACTTCAGTTGTCCTGTCCGCCGTTCAAATTAGGGTTACCTAGCTCTGCAGCAAGTTGAAATCGAAGGTATGAATTTTAACTTCCTCAATCTGGTTTTCAATTTAATTTGTATCTGGCTTCAATCAAGGGATTACGAAGAAGATCTAAAAGAAAATCAACCACATAATCATCTTCTCGACACCTTTGGTAAAAAGCAATTTCAGTTTTTCATTTACTTTAATTCGACTGAAGCTGTTCAGTTAATTACTATGCCATAGTAATAGGTTCAATATAGCATAGGTGATAGGTGTAAGGGATTGAAACCTGAGGCTGAGTAAAAAATGTTCCCCATTTTCACTATTCGATTTGCTTGAATTTGATGTACTTGTTGTGAATGTTCTGTGTTGAATAATATTTGATTGTTATGTCCTTGTGATTAAGCTTCTTGTTGTGTGTTAAAACCTGAATATTTTTTGATTTTTGATTTTTATGTGATTAAGTTGTTGTTCTTGTGCATTTGTTTGACTGCTTTTACTTGTGAGTTTAATGAATATGTTTAACCTTTTAATAAGGTTTAAACATATAATGCTGGACAAGGCATGGGTTCACCTTCGCAGGGACGGAGTATATTTATGTAGGTTGTGTTTAGATGGGTGCTGAGAGAATGATAAGAGTTTTCGTTTGTCTGCTTTCATGCTGCTGCATTATAGAGCCGATCCTGCATCTGAGATTGGTGCATGGAGCTTTGTTACTGCTGCGGCTGCGATGTTAGGAGATGGTGACATGGTAATTTGTCCATGTAGAGACTGTCAAAATTTAGGTTGGTATCAACCGACCACTGTAGTATATCATCTTGTCACAAAGGGTATGGATGAGGCTTACAAGCAGCGGAATGATTGGTTTCATCATGGAGAAGTGCACTCAGATGATCAATGTGGGAATGAGATTTCACACAATGTATTTTCGGAAAGTGAATTTGATAATTAGGTCTCAAAAGGTCTGTAATGAGAAACCTTTTGAAAGATTTTTTAGTAAATTTCTGCAAAACTGAAGAATAAGAAAAAAGAAAGATAAAAATACGATTTTATTTCTAAATCTCAAATGAATAGTGAATTGCGAATGTATTCAATGTGTTACAAGATGTAGAGATCGATCTTTATTTATACTAAGACAATCTAAGTCCTAAACAGTCTAAGTTTCGATGTGGGACAAATGTCTTTTTCTATCTCCGACGACTTTTCCATAAATTTTTGAGGAAACTTCTAGAACCTTCAATAAGTCGGTTTCAGCCCTTGTCGGTCCATCCTTCTAGCTCGGCCCAATTCTATCCCTCGTCTTTTGGTTCTATGGTTTTCTCCGGTTTGTTTTAGGTTAACATTTATGTTGTATTTGATAGACAAAACATCGGGATGTTTCGAGAAACTTACAAAAACATCGGGATGTTTCGAGAAACTTACGAAAACATCGGTATGCTTACGAAAAGACCCTGAAGACGAAGAACGAAGCAAAACGACACGGAACGGAAGGTGTCAGCCAGATCGGTCATCCTTGGTGATAGAAAGAACCGAGCTGTTCTGCTTCCAAACCCATCATGCTGACCAGCTCGATATCCAGGATGAGAGGAGTCCTTCCGATAACTCGTGGGATGCATCTAGCTCGGTATACTGAAGGGTGTCGGCCAGCTCGGTATCCAGGAGGGAGGATTTGACCGAGCTGACTGTAATATCTCGACCAGCTCGGTATCCTGATTGAGGGAGAGACTGAGCTGATTGCTCCATGCAGTTCGTTACCGAGCTGGCTGCAACGCCCAACTTGTGGATGGCATAACTTCCTCATATGAATTCTGTTTGATCTAATTCTTCTTCCGGGAGCTTCATAATTGATTTGAGAACATTTTTCAAGTGTTTTCATGTGCATAAGCCTTGTGGTTTGGAAGATACACCTCGATCATTGAACGTATGTCATTTTCAGTTCGGAACTCTCGGAAAGTCTCAGCCAGCTCAGTTTTCAGGAAGGGAAGGATAAAATCGAACTGACTGCATCATGCTGACCAACTCGTTATCAAATAGGGAGGATGATACCGAGCTGAGTGCATCATGACAGCCAACTCGGTATCCTGGTACCGAGCTAACTGCTCTGTGCTGTCCAGATTGACGTTATGTGGTACATGCTTGGCTAGACATGCAACCAGCTGAATTAGTCAGTCAGCTTGGTATCATTGGCTGCCCAAAATACCGAGCTGGCTGTCCTCCATGCTTGGTTGGTTGCCTTTTACTCGAAAAATCGTAACTTTCGTCGGTTTGTCGGACGAATCGTTCAAAGGATGAAGGGATCGGCCAAACATGCTGATAAGATGTCAGTCAGCTCGGTATCATTGGCAGGTCTTGATACCGAGCTGGCTGTCCTTGTTTCGTCCAGCCAATCGTCTTTTGTTCGACGAATAGCGACTTTATCGGTTTTCCGGAAGAATCATTCAAAGGACGAAAGGATTAACCAAACATGATGATAAGATGTCAGTCAGCTCGGTATCATTGGCAGGTCTTGATACCGATCTGGCTGTCCTTGTTTCGTCTAGCTGATCGTCCTTTGTTCGATGAATTGTGACTTCATCGGTTTATCGGAAAAATTCTCGAAAGACAGTATTTCATACTTTTTCGTAAAGTTATCGATGAAATAGTTCAAAACGAACTCTCTCCGAACTCATATCTAAATATGGAAACTCTTTTTCGATATTCAAATATTTTAATCGTTAATTCCGGAAATATGAGTTTTGACCCCAACATTTAGCCCCCAGCACGTCAATATCAAGTATGATCTTGACGCAGCGATTAAGAAATATTGTACGGGATTAAGGAGCTAAAATATTATGATCCCCACATTTCGGGAACTTTGATTCCGCGACTTGAAAGTTCATATGATCTTTCTGGGTGACGGAGCAAGTTTTTCTTCCGAGCTGATCGAGATTGGGCTGAAGCGTCTCTTGGGCTGTTTGCAAGATGGAAGAGAAGACCAAGCTGTTTGCTGAAGGAAAGTTAGATGTTGTCTGTGCGTTTAAGGACTGTTGGAGCTTAAGTGTCTTGCATACGAAATGAAGATAGGTTTGTGGATACGCTTGGGATGTTGCCTCATTAAAAACATTTTATGTACTAAGAAAAACCTTTTGGAAAAAAACGTAGTAAAGGAAAATAGTGCAACGCGTATAAGGATTTGAGATTGTCTTTCCGAAAAATTGTTTAAGTTAAGTTTTTCCATAGAGATTATTTCGCAAAACTGTTTCAGTTAAGTTTTTAATAGAATTTTTTTTCCGAAAAACTGTTTAAGTTAAGTTTTTCCATAGAAGTTCTTCCGAAAACTGTTTCAGTTGAGTTTTCACGGAATAATTTTCTGGAACATTGTTCATGTCCGAACTATTTTGTAAATTTTTTCCGAAAAACTGTTCATACTAAGTTTTTCGAATGTTTTCGTAAAAGGTTTTCCGAAGAACTGTTAAGGATCAGTTTCTCGGAAGTTTTTTCGTGCGAAACCAACTCTGGTACCATGAATACCGAGCTTGCTGCAAGGGATGGGCGTTCATGTGCTGAATGCTGACTTTGGACAGCATTCTGTACCGAGCTGGATGGCATGCAGCATGCTGACCGACCAGCTCGGCCATTTTTGGCTTGAATGCTCTTTTTTTTTATTCCTTACGTTTTTGGGACAAACTTAAGTTTTTCCGGAACTCTTTTCGGAATAAAAGAAAATTATGATTTGTTTTATTTTTTTTTAAATTATTTCTGAAAAACTGTTCATGCAAATTTTTTTGGAAGTTTTTGCACGAAACCAACCCGATCAGCATGTGTACTGAGCTGGCTGTAAGGGTGGGATGCTCATGTGCTGAATGCTGACTTTGGAGAGCATTTTGTACCGAGCTGGACGATAGGCAGCATGCTGACCGTCAAGCTCGGCCAGTTTTGGCTTGTGTACTATTCTCCTTTGAAAACTGTAAGTGTTTCCGGAGATTTTTTTGTAAAAGTCTCTCTGAAAGACTGTTCAAGATAAGTTTTCGAGATTTTAATAAAGTTTTTCCGGAAAACTGTTAAAGATAAGTTTTTCCGAGGTTTTTAATAAAGTTTTTTCGGAAAACAGTTCAAGATAAGTTTTTCGGGATTTTATTAAAGTTTGTCCGGAAAACTGTTCAAGATAAGTTTTTCCGAAATTTTTCGTATGAAACCATTTTGCCCAAGTCTACCGAGCTGGCTGTAAGGAAGGAGCATTCATATGCTGAATGCTGACTTTGGGCAGCATTTTGTACCGAGCTGGACGGTATGCAGCATGCTGACCATCCAGCTCGGCCAGTTTTGGCTTGTACGCCTCCCCTCTTCGATTCCTTATTCTTTCGGAAAAAACTTAAATGTTTCAGGAATTTTTTTTTGAATAAGGAAATTGTTTTTTTTGTTTCCTTTTTTTTATAACGGGACCCACATTTCTTTTTTATAAATAGACCTCTACCCGTCTTTACTTCTCATAACTTCTCATTCTTCATTTTTGTGAAAGAGCTTTGCATTCTCTATACTTTCTCTCTCTAGAAGTTGTTCTTGTGTTCTTGAGTGTTCTTGAGGATCATGGAGTTTCGTGAGAGATTGTTGGCCAATGCGAGAAAATCTTTGTTTCCTCCTGCTTCGTCTTCGGGTACCTCCCCTCACGCTGAGGAACCGGTGATCCATGCTTTGACTGAGATGGACATTGATGATACGGAAAGAACTTTGGGTGGTCCCGAGCCACAAGTGACCTTCGCTGACGAGGAAGGGGCTATTGCTGATGTTGAGGGGGAATATGGCAATGTTCCTCCTACTCTAGTCCGAGCATTGCTTCCCCCACCTCCCCCGATTTGTAGGCAGATTGTATCTGGCCTTGCTGCTGCTTCGAGCGAACTGAATGACGCTTGGAAACCCCGGGGGAAGAAGAGGAATTCACCCCTTCCTAAGAAGGGCGGTGCTCGTAGCGGTCCTAGCGATAAGAAGCTGAAAAGTCCAGCTCAGTCTACTCCTTCTTCGGAAAAATCCACAAGGTGATGATCGATGAGTCGAAGAATCTGTTTCAGAGCACAGTGCATTGCGTGGACCTTGTCTCGAAGATCAAGGATCCTGAAGACCGCCCCATCCGCTTTGAGACTTTGCATGCCTAGAAGGCATACTCTAACTTTGCTCAATGCTCCATGAAGGTAAGTACTTTTTCTATTAGTTGATGCAATATAGTGCCTCGATCTTTGCCTACTGATCATCTGTTCGTTTTTCGCAGCTCCTGTCCTTGTTTAACAAGGAAGTGCATGACTGCGAGGAAGAGATCTACAAGGCAGGATGCAAGGAGGTTAATGCCAAACATGAGCAAGATCGTCTCCGGGAAAAGCTGGACGCCTTAACCCTCGAGTATGAGGAGAAGATGATGAAGGTTGGTAAGGAGGTGACTGATGCGAAGGAGGAGGCAAACTCTACTGCTCTTCGTGCTTCTCGTCTTGCCAACTCTAATGATGGGCTTTCAGCCCGGGTAAGGGAATTGGAAGACAAGCTTGCGGAGAAGGATTATGCTATAGGGTGAATAACAAGAGAGCTTGGTGCAATGGGTACAAGGTAGCCATGGACAAGAGTCGATCTCGTGAGGACAAGGCGCTGGCCTTAATTGATCGATTGGTTTCGAGTCGCAATTCCGAGTCTTGTTGTGTGATGGGAGTGTGCAACTCTGTTGTGATTGAGATATTTGACAAGAACGATCCCAAAGATATAGCGGAGCAGCTTGAGAAGAACCAAAAGCTGCAAGCAGATTTTAGCGGCTTTAAAGGCGCTATAGATCGTGTGATCGATGAGCTCCGTGGGTGCTTTACTCCTTTTCCGGATCTTCATCTTTGGCTTCTTGCTCTTGCGCAGATGTCTCCCTTGACAGCTCAGCCAAGGAGATTGGTGTTGAGGATTTCGCAGGGACCAACTTGGGCTTTGGAGGCCTTGCCGAGACTGTCGCTGAAAAGACTGAGGAGGAGAGCCATGCTTAGATCCCTTCCTCCTTTATCCTTTACTCTTTTAGTTGTTTACTGCTGGGTCCTTTGAGGCCCATGTTATGACTTTGGCCGGGCTTTGTTCCGATGGTTGTACTTGAACCTTTTTCATTGATGCATTTCAGACTTTTGTTTTTATGATTTCTATGCATGCTTAAGGTTGATATTTGCCCGTTTTTGTTTAGAGCATGATGAAGTTTGGTATGTTATGCTGTTGGGGAGTAAAGTAGCTCGGAGTTTAGTACTTACTCATGTTTCCTTAGTATTACGAATGTGCTTAGAAGCGTTGTAGGAATTACTTTTTAGAGTTGATATTTCGTCAGTGGAGACTTGTCACATTTTTGTTAAATGAGAATATGTTTGCATTTTTGTTAGAATGTAAAGAAATTCGTGCCAGCGCTGCTTAAAAGCGTTTTGGCTGGGGTTATGATAGGTTAGTGTTCAGGAAACTAAGCTATGCATTTGTCTGGTTTTAGGGATTGTGCTTGTTTCGACTCATCTCCTCGTTTTTCGATTCTTTCGAAACACTTTACAATCTCGTATAGTGGTATGCTAGATTGTGTTTCCGAGATGTTAAAGACCAGTGTGCCAAGTTGGGTGTTTACTGGGTTAGCGAGTTTGCAATGAGAATTAAGGCAGTGCGAGTCCTTACTTGCTAGCATGCCTTTCTCAAAGTTAAACCTGAGAACATTATCCAGGATATACCTCTCAGATGTTAAGTTAGGATATACCTAACCTGATTTATATAGCACGCTGTTATATTCGTGCACGGATATAGTCGAACCTTTGCCCGTATAGAACATTGGTTAAGTCCTTAGAAGGAGAATAAATCGTGTCTGTTGTGGCCAGCAACAAACGAGTTTTTTGAAAAGAGTTCGACTTGCGCAAATCGTTTTGAAAAATGTTTTTGAAAAGTGTTTGAAAAAGATGTAAGAGAAGTTGTGTCGATGTGTTGTAGGATTTTTCGGAATTACTTCGGAAAAACAGATGTTTGGAAGTGTTAGGAGATAGAGTTTCCGGAATGTTTTCGGGAAAACTGGAGTTTGGAGATGTTTTTTCGAGTGCAGGACTGGCTATGTATGCACTCCCACTCCCCCGAAAAACTTTTTTATGGACTTATCATGAGACAAGTTGCCTACATACCCCAATGCTAGGGGATCAAGCCAAGTCATAGTTCATTAGTAGAGAAGCACTAGTAGTAGTACTTCTTGAGATGCATTGCGTTCCAGCTTCGGATGACTGGAGAATCGTTGTCGTAGGCGAGTTCGTATGCTCCTAGCCTAACGACTTTCGTGATTTTGTAGGGGCCTTCCCATTTTGCGCCTAGTTTTCCAGCGTTTTTTTTTCTGGGTGTTTTGAAAGACCTTGCGGAGAACGAGATCTCCTTCTTTGAATCTCTGATTATGAACTTTGGAGTTGTAGTATTTGGCGGCTGCCTGTTGGTAGCTTTGCATTTGGAGTAAGGCTTAATCTCTCCTTTCGTTAATGAGATTAAGTTCGTCCAGGAGCATTGCTTGATTGGTCTCTTCTCGTTCTGGGAGAAAAGTTCGGCGAACTCCGAAAAATTCAACCTCTGGGGGAATTACACATTCCATTCCTTAAACTAATGCGAAAGGAGTCTCCCCAGTTGTCTTTCTAGACGTGGTCCGATGTGACCAAAGCACACCTTAAAGTTTGTCAGCCCATCTGCCTTTCTTTCGTCCAGTCTTTTCTTTAACCCATTAAGGATTGTTTTGTTAGCTGCTTCTTCTTGGCCATTGCCTTGGGATACCTCAGAGTTGAAAAACTCAGACGGATCTTACACTTTTCGCAGAATGATACGAAGCGGTTAGAGATGAATTGAGAACTATTACCGGTTACGATTTTGTATGGGACTTCATGTCTACAGATAATGTTTTTCCATACGAAATGTTCGACTTGAGCATCTTTGATGCCAGCGTAGGAGTCGGCTTCAATCCATCTGGAGAAGTAATCAGTTAGGTTGAGCAAATCCTGCTTTTGCTTAGATTTATGCACAGATCCACGATATCCGTTGAGCAGCGCATGAATGGGTTTGGAGAGGATATCGATGATAGAGTTTTGGCTAGTTAGCGTATTGTCAGAGCGTGGCGCTGGCACTTCTCGCATTTTCTAGAGAATTTTTCGGAATCTTTGATCATTGTCGGCCAGAAGTATCCATGCCTTTTGATCTTGATGGCGAATGCTCTTCCTCCTGAGTGGTTTTCACATAACCCGCTATGAACTTCTTGCATGATCTTTCGCACTTGGCTGCCCTCCACGCAGGTCATAAGGGGACCAGAATGTCTCCACTTGAGGAGGTTTCCATCTAAAATGACAAAGTGTGCTGATTGCGCTTTCAGTTTTCGTGCTGCCCATTTATCTGAGGGGAGATCTCTGTCTACGATGTAGAGACAAATCTTCTCCATCCATTCTTGTACGCAACCATACTCTCCCTTTTCGTTTTGTGGGTTAGTGTCGATGGTTGGGGCCGATTCCACTTCCCCCTCATCCATGGGGTCAGACGTTTCGTCCTTGAGTTCCTCTTGGATAAGTGTAATTATATCGGCTGGTCCAATGCTTGGATGTTCTATGAACTCTACCGGAATAATCCTACTTTCTCCTGGGGCAGAAGTTGATGCCAAGGCTGCTAGAGCATTGGCTGGTGCATTTTCGCCCCGAGGAATTCTCGGAAGTTCGAATTCTTTGAATTATTTTGCGAGATCTTGAACTATTTTAAGATATGCACCCATTCTCTCGTCTCGGGTTTCGTATTCTCCAATGAATTGGTTTGCAACTAGCTGAGAATCGCAAAAGGAGTGGATGTTTTCCACCTTGATTCCGTTGGCGAGTCTTAACCCAGCGATCAGGGCTTCGTACTCAGCCTCATTGTTGGATGCTGGGAAATCGAGTCGGAATGACTGCTCCAGGATTTCTCCTGTGGGTGAAGTCAAATGGATCCCGATCCCTGATCCTTATTTTGAGGATGATCCATCAACGTGAAGGATTCAAATGGTATTCTCAGGTTTTTTCCTACTTCCTAGAGGGGGGAGTTCGACCAGAAAGTCAGCGAGAACTTGCGATTTCGCGCACGTTCTTGATCGAAACTCGATATCGTAGTCACTCAACTCAACTGCCCATTTAGCCAAACGTCCCGAGAGACTTTGGCTGTGCAAGACGGTTCTGAGTGGGAAGGTAGTCAGGATTATTATAGTATGAGACTGGAAGTAAGGTCTGAGTTTTCGTGCATATGCAACCACTGACAGTGCTACTTTTTCCACTGCGGATAGCGAGTCTCAGCATCGGTAAAAGTTTGGCTTACGTAAAAGACTGGTCGTTGCTCTCCTATCTCTTCCCGAATTTGGACTCTACTGATTGCGGTTTGTGAGACGGCAGTGTAGAGGAACAAGGATTCCCCCACCACTGGTTTCGCGAGCACTGGTGGGCTTGCTAGGTAAGGTTTGAGCTGCTGGAAAGCTTCCTCGCATTTTTTTGTCTAATCGAACTTCTTATTTCCCCTTAACAGGTTGTAAAAAGGGAGACATTTATCGGTTGATCGAGATATGAATCTGTTAAGCGCAGCTACACGTCCACTAAGTCTTTGGACCTCTCTTTTGGTATTTGGGGAAGCCATGTCGATCAAGCCTTTGATTTGCTTTGGATTTGCTTCGATTCCTCGGTGGGTTACCAAGTATCCGAGGAATACCCCAGAAGAGACTGTGAATTTACACTTTGTGGGATTGAGTTTCATGTTGTGTTTGTTCGAGCAGTCGAAACAATCCGATAAGTGTTTCACGTGATCCTCTTCTTCGAGGGATTTTACGAGCATTTCGTCTATATAGACTTCCATAGTCTTTCCCAATTGATCAGCAAAGATTTTGTTTACTAGGCGTTGGTAAATCGCGCCAGCGTTCTTCAGTCCGAAAGGCATCACCTTGTAACAATACGTTCCGCGATCGGTAATGAACGCTGTTTTTTCTCGATCATCTGGATTCATTATAATTTGGTTGTATCCAGAAAATGCGTCCATGAAAGAGAGCAGTTTGTCTCCAGCTGTTGCCTCGACTAGTCTGTCGATCTGCGGAAGTGGGAAACTTTCCTTGGGACAGGCCTTGTTAAGGTCCGTAAAATCCATGCAGACACGCCACTTTCCATTCTTCTTTTTGACGACTACCAGATTGGCAAGCCAATTGGGATATCGTACTTCAATGATTGATCCAACTTTGAGGAGTCTTTCGACTTCGTTGTTGACTGCCCTTGCCCTTTCTGGACCGAGTTTTCTCCTTTTTTGCTTGATCGGTTTGAAGGTTGGATCAACATTGAGCTCATTGCAGGTCGTGTTGATGATGATACCTGGCATGTCTTCACCTGCCCATGCAAAAGTGCTCACGTTCTTTTTAAGGAGAGCAATGAGATTAGATTTGATTGGCTCTCTAAAGTTTGCACCGATTTCAACGCATCTCTCAGGATGGGAATCGTTGATGCATACTGAGATCACAGGTTCACATGGACTTTCGTCTTTCTGCTCCTTGGCGTCCTCCAGATGAAGTTGGTGGAGGAGCTTGGAGAGCTCAACATCTGCCTTTCGTTTTCCCTTCTCTATGGGTTTATCTGTTACAGGATTCCAAGGTTTATGTTCGATGAAGAGAGAAGTTCGAGAGCTCTTTTGTTCTCCCCAAATCGTTTCGGTTCCGTTAGGAGTTGGGAATTTAAGGCAAAGGTTGTAGGTGGATGGGACGACCTTGATGGCATTAAGCCAGGGCGTTCCCATTACAACATTATAGATGGTTGGATGGTCGGCTACTTAGAACTGTACCGATGTAGTTCCTCCGACCGTAGTAACGGGAAGGAAGATAGTTCCTTATGTCATTGATATGCGTCTAGAGAAACTCGTCAATGGTTTAGGTTCGTCCACTAGTTTATACGATCCCGTTTCCATGCTATCTGGGGTTTTTCGATAGATTACGTTTACCGTACTACCGGTATCGATCAAAACCCTAGATACATCGTTATCGGCTATTGTGAGTTGAATCACAAATGGATCGTCATGTGGATGGATGACTCCATACGCCTCCGATTTATCGAAGATGAGTGCATCCTTAGTTTTGTTCTTTGATTCCGATCGATCGATGTCGTTTCCTGCTTGTTGCTAAGAAGCCTTTATCGAAGATATATAATCGCAAAAGAATGGTGATCCTCCTATGATCGCATTCACCGAGGATCCAGTGCGTTGCCTTAGGGATATCGGGAAAGTTTCCTTTCCGGATTGAATCCAATCTTCGGAGATCTCTAGAATCGGTTCGGCTCCACCGAGTGGATGATTCGAGCTAGTTGGTTTTGGCATCTTTCATTTCTCGGATTAAGAAACTTTTAGATACCTTCCTTCTAGCGTCAAATTGTGGGAACGAGATTTCACACAATGTATTTTCGGAAAGTGAATTTGATAATTAGGTCCCAAAAGTTCTGGAATGAGAAGCTTCTTGAAAGATTTTTTGGTAAATTTCCGCAAAAGTGAAGAATAAGAAAAAAGAAAGATGAAAATACGATTTTATTGCTAAATCTCGAATGAATAGTGAATTGTGAATGTATTCAATGTGTTACAAGATGTAGAGATCGATCCTTACTTATACTAAGACAACCTTAGTCCTAAACAGCCTAAGTTTCGATGTGGGACAAATGTCTTTTCCTTTTTCCGACGACTTTTTCCATAAATCTTGGACGAAACTTCTAGAACCTTCCATAAGTCGGTTTCAGCCCTTGTCGGTGCATCCTTCCAGCTCGGCCCAATTCTATCCTTCGTCTTTTGGTTCAGTGGTTTTCTCCGGTTTGTTTTAAGTGAACATTTCTGTTGTCTTTGATAGACGAAACATCGCGATATTTCGAGAAACTTACGAAAACATCGGTATGCTTACGAAAAGACCCTGAAGACAAAAAAACGAAGCGAAATGAGACGGAGCGGAAGGTGTCAGCCAGCTCGGTCATCCTTGGTGACAGAAAGAACCAAGCTGGTCTACTTCCAAACCCATCATGCTGACCAGCTCAGTATCGAAGATGGGAGGAGTCTTTTCGATAGCTCGTGGGATGCATCCAGCTCGGCATACTGAGGGGTGTTGGCCAGCTCGGTATCCAGGAGGGAGAATTTTACCGAGCTGACTGTAATATGTCGACCAGCTTGGTATCCTGAGTGAGGGAGAGACTGAGCTGATTGCTCTATGCATTTCGTTACCGAGCTGGCTGCAACGCCCAACTTGTGGATTGCATAACTTCCTCATATAAACTCTGTTTGATCTGATTCTTCTTCCAGGAGCTTAATAATTGAGTTGAGAACATTTTTCAAATGGTTTCATGTGCAGAAACCTTGTGGTTTAGAAATATACACCTAGATCATTAAACGTATATCCTTTTTAGTTCGGAACTCTCGAAAAGTGTCAGCCAGCTCGGTTTTCAGGAAGGGAAGGATAAAACCGAGATGAATGCATCATACTGACCAGCTTGGTATCAAATAGGGAGGATGATACTGAGCTGAGTGCATCATGACAGCCAGCTCGGTATCCTGGTACCGAACTGACTGCTCCGTGCTGTCCAGATTGACGTTATGTGGTACATGCTTGGAAAGACATGCAACCAGCTGAATATGTCTGTCAGCTCGGTATCATTGGCTGCCCAAAATACCGAGCTGGCTGTCCTCCATGCTTGGTTGGTTGCCTTTTACTCGAAAAATCGTAACTTTTGTTGGTTTATCGGAGGAATCGTTCAAAAGATGAAGGGATCGGCCAAATGTGCTGATAAGATGTCATTCAGCTCGGTATCATTGCCAGGTCTTAATACCGAGCTGGCTGTCCTTGTTTTGTCCAGCCGATTGTCATTTGTTCGATGAATCGCGACTTTATCGGTTTTCCAGAAGAATAATTCAAAGGACGAAAGGATTAGCCAAACATGCTGATAAGATGTCAGTCAGCTCGGTATCATTGGCAGGTCTTGATACCGAGCTGGCTGTCCCTGTTTCGTCCAGCTGATCGTCTTTTGTTCGATGAATCGTGACTTCATCGGTTTATCGGAAAAACTCTCGAAAGACAGTATTTCATACTTTTTTCGTAAAGTTATCGATCAAATAGTTCAAAACGAACTCTCTCCGAACTCATATCTAAATATGGAAACTCTTTTTCGATATTCAAATATTTTAATCGTTAGTTCCGGAAATGTGGGTTTTGACTCCAACAATCAAGATGGAAGAAAAGCAACTCAGTGGAACGAGGAGACTGTTGGGTTATTTAAATCTGCTGAGTATTTAGATGAAGAGCTAGCTCAGAATGTTGACTGATGCGAGGTTGTTGAGGGTGAGGACAAGGCATAAGATGAGTTCATAGCAAAGCTAGCAGATGTGGAGACACCTTTGTACCCAAACTGTTCAACTCATAGCAAGCTATCAGCGATTGTGACTCTATATTGAATCATGACTCAGAATGGTTGGAGTGACAAAAGTTTCAACGAGCTCTTTCAAACATTGCATGAAATGTTACCCGTTGATAATTGTTGCGTGAGGTTTTTAGGGCTCAGAAGTCAAATACCCCACTCTCAGCAAGATGCAGTATAGTGTAGGATTTTAGAAACTTAGATGAAGTCTCACCAGTTCAGAGTTAGAGAGGAGAGTTAAACAGTATTTTAAGTAGAAATCATAAGGAGGTTCAGTTGGCACAAGATAATCATGTTAGTGAATTAGTTAATGAGTTAGATTGATGCAAATAAAGTAATGAAATAAGCAAAGAGGAATGAAAATTGCAAAAAGTAAATAAGCAGAAATTATAAATGAAAAGGCAAATATAATGATGAGATTAGTGTTCTTTGATGGTCCATTTTAGGCTCAAGAGTGCCTTAAAGCAATAAGGCTCACTAGGTTAACCATACTCACAAGCTACAGTTCTTGGAGATAGATATTTTAGTAAGAAGTTATGTTTTAGACAATACCACTCTCGTGGATAAGGTCTTTACGAAGCCAGAGCCACCAAAGCTAGCTTTTGCCTAGTGGTGGTTCAAGGGATCGAGCTTTAAGGACATTCTTCATAAAACCGTATGGTTCCTTAGACAGCCAATGTCTTGGGTTAAGGAAACCACACCTTCCATAGTGGTTCAAGCTTCGACCCATAGAGTGGTTCTCTCACTAGGGGAGCTTAAGAACTTCACTGTGGGTAATTAGGCCACAATGAGCATTAAGAAAGACTAAGAAAGAAATATCTAAGGTTTAAGCCCAAGAACCGAGAGTGAAGTGCACAAGGCGGCTCTTTTCCGTTCAAACCATCAAAAACACAAAAGATGACTATTCACAAATGTTAACTTCAAAATCTATGGAGAATATGAGATTAAACATAATGTTCTTCACACCTCATACTATGTTGTCAAGAAAATTTTAAAGGCATTAGATATTGATTATGAAAAGATACATGCCTGTGTAAATGACTGCATTCTATTCAGAAAGAAGTACAAGATGCTTGACAGTTGTCCAAAATGCAAGGCTTTAAGATTGATTTAAAGGTCGGATCAATGTTGAGCTCATGGCAGGTCGTACTAATGTCGATTCCTGGCATGTCTTCCGCTGCCCAGGCGAAAGTGCTCACATTCCCTTTAATGAGAGTGATGAGCTCGGACTTGATTGGCTCCTTATGGTTTGCGGCGATTTCAACGCATCTCTAAAGATGGGAATCGGCGATGCAAACTGAGATCACTGGTTCGCATAAACTGTCGTCTTTTTGCTCTTTGGCGTCTTCCAGCCGAAGTTTGTGGAAGAGCTTAGCAAGCTCGGCTTCTGCCTTTTTCTTTCCTTTCTCCGCCGGTTTTTCATCTGTTAAGGGATTCCGAATCTTATGTTCGACTGAGAGACAGGCGCGAGATATCTTCTGTTCTTCCCAGATCGTCTCGGTCCCGTTCGCAGTTGGAAATTTCAGGCAGAGATGACAAGTTGATGGGACGGCCCTGATGGCATTGAGCCAGGGCGTTCCCAATATAACATTATAAATTGTAGGGTAATCGGCTACGGAGAATAGCACCAAAGTGGTATCTCCTGCCGTGGTAACTGGGAGAGTGATAGTTCCTTGAGTCATGGATATGCGTCAAGAAAAAGTCGTCAACGGCTTAGGTTCGTCTACCAATTCGTACGATCCTGTCTTCATCCTCTCTAGGGTTTTTGGTAGATAACATTCACCGTGCTACCGGTGTCGATGAGTACCCTAGACACATCATGATCGGCTATTGTGAGTTGGATCACTAGCAGATCGTCATGAGCGTGTATAACTCCATATGCTTCCGATTTGTCGAAGACCATCACACCCTCAGTTATGCCCTTTGATTCTTATCGATCGATCTCGGTTCTCGCTTTTCACTGAGAAGCTTTTATGGAAGACATCGTATAGCTGAAGAGCAGTCATCCTCCCATGATCGTGTTGACGACTCCTTCAGAGGATTTTTCGGATTGCCCTAGGGTTATCGGGAAAGTTTTCTTTCTGGATTCAATCCAACCCTCGGCAGTTACTAGAATCGGTTCGGCTCCACCAAATGGATGGTTCTTATGAGCTGATCTTCGCATCTTTTGTTTCTCCAAGCAAGAAATATTTTCGTACCTTCCTTCTAGCGCCAAATTGTGGGAATGAGATTTTGCATAATCTATTTTCGGAAAACAAGTCGATTGTTAGGTCCCAAAAGTTCTGGAAAGATAAATCTCACGAAAGATATAAACAATTTTCCGCAAAAGTAAAAATTGACGAAAAAAGAAAGAAAGAGAATATTTTTATTGCCAATTCCAAAAGTATGTGATTTCGAGTTATTCAAATCTCAAGTTTTTATGGATATGCCCTGAAGGCTTTACATCGGTAGGTATTTATACCAGACAATCCTAAGCATAAACTAGCCAAATTCCCGATGTGGGAGCATATGTCTTCGCTTTTTCCACCGACTTCAAGGGATATTCGAGAATCTTCGGGAATCTTCTATCCAGCTCGGCATTTGTCATTGATCCAGCGATTTTTTTGGTTTGATTTTCCGGTTTGACTTCAGTCAACGCTTTGTCATTTTCGATAGACAAAATCATCACGATATTCTCCGAAAACAAAGCGAAGTTCGGTTAAAACATCGGGAAGTTAATGAAAACATTGATTAGTCTCCGAAAAGAGCTCCCGAATGTGCCGAAATGATCTACCAGCTCTGCATAACTCCCTGAGGAAGTGAAATGCCGAGCTGACTACCTTCTGGACACATTCATCATCCAGCTCGGCATTTCCTGAAGGGAAAAATGTCGATCTGGTCCCCAGCTCTTCCTCCTCCTAATTTTATGCATCCAGCTCAGTATTTTGGGTCACAAAACAGATCAGCTCGGCATTTTGGAAGGACAGATGATAGCATGAGTCACCCAGCTTGGCATTTTCATGGACAGGATGGAATGCCGAGCTGGTTTACTGATTTTGCCGAGCTGGTTGTGTCCCAAGGCAGAATGCCTAGCTGGTTGCGTATCGAAGGAAAATCAAGGGAAACTTGGACCTAATGATCAGCTTGGCACTGCCTGGACAGGCAGAAGACCAGTCATCTCGGCATTTTGAATTGAAGAAGAGAATTTCGAGCTGGTTTACAACCTGTGCTGAGCTGATGGTTCATTAGGACGAAATGCCTAGATGGTTGCCTTCCTGGAAGGATCGGAGGATGATGGGACTGGACGGTCAGTTTGGCATAGCATGTGAGATCAGTCAGCCAGCTCGGCATTTAGGTTAAGAGGCATAATGCCGAGCTGGCTGCTATTCTGACTGGTTCCGTACTGAACTGACAGTCTGAATCGCGACTTTTATCGGTTTTTCGGACGAACCGCTCGGAAAATAGGACGATCAGCTGGGCATCTCGAAGGATATCGTCAGCTCGGCTTTTTTGGCTGGACAAAATGCCGAGCTGGTCAGCTTCTTCTCTTTCTGCCGAGCTGACAGCATTCCGCTCGAGAAATCGCGACCTTTATCTGTTTTTCGGACAACTCGGAAAACCGGACGATCAGCTAGGCATCTCAAAGGATGTGCACCAGCTCGGCATTTTTGGCTGGAATAAATTCCGAGCTGGTCAGCTTCTCCTCTTTTTGCCGAGCTGACAGAATTCTGCTTGACAAATCGCGACTTTTATTGTTTTTCGGACAAAACGCTCGGAAAATAAGACGATCAGCTTGACATCTTGAAGGATGTCAGCCAGCTTGGCATTTTTGGCTGGACAAAATGCCGAGCTGGTCAGCTTCTCCTTTTTTCTGCCGAGCTGACAACATTTCGCTCGAGAAATCGCGACTTTCATCGGTTTACCGGAAAAACCTATCAGGAAGTAGTTTCATATATTTTTCGTAAGTTATCGGTAGAAATCGTTTAAATCGAAATATTTTCCGAATACCGATCCTTTTCCGAGGATATTCAAATATTGAAATTTTCTCCGATATTTAAATATGTTAGTCATTAATTCCGGGGTGATGGTTTTTACCCCAACAAGCTGCCACATAAAAGGTTTTTTTCTGGGATTTTCCCTAAAATAAAATCTTGTATGTAGCATTATCGTGTGAACCCAGTGATGTGTACATATTATAAATTGATCTTCTCTAATATCAGAAAGTATGCCCACTCTAATTAGTTAGTTATATTTGTTCAAGACGTTTTTTGGTATAAATAATCAGTTAGTGATTAGTTTCTCATTCTTATTTTTAGCAAAGGTACGTACTCTCGTTCGTTAATTAAGTAAAAGTTAAAAAATTATGATCCATTCTTGAAAAATTAACAAATTTTTTTTTAAAATGTGGCAAGTTGGATTTGAACCTAGGTTAATAATTGATATGTAGAGGTTTTTTTTGCCATTGAGACAGTGGCATTTAAACAATAAATTGCCAACAATAATTATAGTTAAACGTTTCTCTATCTCGTTTCATTAAAATTTCCACATCAATTTCTATCTCATTACAGTCTCTTTCTCTGAAACACAGCAAATGAAAGTGTAAGCAAATCCATTCTTCTTGAGTAGTTTACACTCTAGGACACTTTTAGTCCTATAACTAACAAAATGAGACACTTTCTACTTGTGACACACTTTGCATACTTCCTTAGCCAAAAGCTGGACGAATTTGTCATTTTCTTTTCTGTTTTATGTGTTGAGTAATAGTAAAGTAAATCATGTAATATATTAGTTAAAAATGAAATGATCTTCACTATAGATTATATTAGATCTTTTGGCTGAAAAAACAAAATGTATTATGTAAAAAAAAAGCATTTAAACACATTTTTTTCTTTTATCTCATTTTCTCTCTCTTATATTTAACTTATTCAATTTTTTTTTCTAAAAAAATTATGCAATTATATATATATAATAAACTATAATTCGTTTTGTTCTTTATTTTGAGATCTATTTTCATATATTTTCTTATATATAAATAAATAATTTATGGACAAAATATCTTGGACAACATAGTATGGATAAATGTTATGAACAAAATATTATAAGCATTCACAAGAGACCATCTATATGTTCATGGTTTTATAGATTTTGATTGATATCTTATATTTGATAATCTATCCAAGTTGATGTTGTTGATATATGAGACCATACTAATCTGTCCACTATAACATATCCACATATATGTAATCAATGATAAATCTCCTAAGCTAACAATCACATTTTGAAAACAAGAATTATTTGGTCATAAAACTTCTTGTTATGTCCATCAATGCTAATGTTTCATTCATCTTACATAGAACACGTGTACATAGCTAAATGGATACACAATTAAGAAATGAAAGAAATTTTCATCCATCACGTATAAGACATCTATTCGAGATGGACACACACCTAAAAAATAATGTTTTTTCTTAAGGATAACGAATGATGAACGTCATGTTATAAAGATTCATTTTATGTGCATTAATGCAGCCTATAAAACTGGTATAATTAATATATTATATGTAGATAACACTAGCAAGATGAACACTTGTTGTCCATTCCATTTAAATATTTAACCATCCATTATATATCGAGCATGCGTTCCTTAGTAAGAATGACATGCATGCTTGTCTAACATATTTTTTGTCAAACACTTGAGAGGCATTTTCTATCATGCAAAGTTAACACTCTTCTTAAAAAAAAACTCCACAAAACAATCTACAAACTTGATTTCTTTATTCCATGTAGATATAGATTTTTTATTTATTATAGAATATCATCGAGTAGTATGGACAAAGTGTCATGAATTAAGTTGTGGACAACTTAATAGATATAATATAAGCATTGTAGAATCATTGACTGATAAATAAGTCTCAAAACTGAAAAAGAAACTGGTGATGATCTTATTTGTAGAATCAATATTACAATGAGCCTGAGAAAAAGCTTTCAAGTGTATAAAAATAGAATCAGAAACACAATAAGCTTGCCAAGTACATTTGTACATGTGGGAAGTTTATGTGGATGAAATTCTGGAAAATAGATTTAGGATAATGTGTGGTGGACGATGAATCTTGGACAAAGTATAATGGATGATGAATTTTGGACAAGATATTATATCAAGATATTAAAATCGCAAATCTAATGAATCTACCTTTCATGTAAATCGGCGCTGTCCACTTTGCTACAAAAATAATAAACAACTCACAAATACGATACCATATATATCATTTTTAGAAAAACTTAGTGTTTTTTTCAGAAACTATCCATCAAACATTTTATGGACACTAATAAAAAAAATGAAGAGAAAAATTAGTAAAGTTATGGGAATAAGAGTTTAACCTTAAAAGAAACATGAAATTGGAGTTCCTCTGGCTTTTTTCATCGTTGTCACTATTCGATCCGAAAAAAAATTAAGAGCGAAGAAGAGAGGACTTGATATCAATATCCGTTTTTAGTTAGACCTAGAATGAACGAATACCAAATGAATTCCCGGTGGATAAATATGATGCATAACCAGAGGAAGAAGATTGAAATTGGAGATTTATAAAGTGTTTGCATATTCAAAAATTTGAAAAAAAAATAAAAAAGAAAAAGTTTTAAATGTTGACCAAAAGAAATATAAAAAGGTAAAGATGACGTACATAAAAAAAATGTCATTACTATGATAGATGATCAAAAGAAATGTTTTAAATGTTGAATAATATCTATAGATGTATTCCCAAAAACTTTTTACTATACTGCCATTAGTTTTTTCATTAACCACAAAAATTTTCCACTTATTAAATTAACCTAAAAAATTGTCAAAAATATTTAAGTATCTCCTCACTCTACTCAAACCGTTCTTTCATTGTTTCATCATTTCCTTTTTATTAAAATCTTTGGATCGTAATTGTATTTTTTGAAGTTAATCTATTGTAAATTCTCTTTTTAATCTGTGTTGATTTTGGGTTTCGATTTTTTTTATGTCAATCTCTCTTGAATTCATATTAATTTTGTCTTTTGGTTTGTTTGATATAAATCCTCTCTTGAATCCATGTTGGTAGAAATCTTCTCTTGAATCCATGTTGATATAAATCGTTTCTTGAATCTGTGTTTGAATTCGTGTTGATTTTAATTTCGGTTTGTTTGATATAAATCCTCTCTTGAATCCATGTTAATAGAAATTTTCTCTTGAATCCATGTTGTTATAAATCCTCTTTTGAATCTATGTTTGAATCGATGTTGATTTTTAGTTTCAGTTTGTTTGCTATACATCCTCTCTTGTGTCCGTACTGATTTTGAGTTTCCGTTTGTTATTCAATATAGAGATCAATTGTCATCTTTGTACACTTGAATCTTTTTCTTTCTCTATCCTTCTTTCAGTTTCATATTTATTTATTGTTATTCAGTAACATAAGCTATTCAATTGTGTTTTTTGTGTTATTGTCGATATGCAAGAGCTAAATGAGGATCATTCAACTTTACCCATTCTACATCTAACTCGTCTAAATGGAGCTAAATGGTGACTCTTTCCTAAAGACTTCAATTTTTCTCAATTTGATTACTTTACAGATCTATCACTAATCTATTATGGTGGAACAAGTTTCGTCACCATCTTCAAGTATTAACCGGTGTGAGAAAGGTCATTCAGAGTTGTTTCCGAGGTCCATGGTGCTCTTCAAAAAAGTGCTCCCTTGCTACAAGCTAACCTGGTTTACTCTGTTTAAGATATTTGTTGTTTTATATTTAATATAAGTATTTCAATAAATGATTTCTTATGTTATTTATAATGTTTGATATTCTTTTCTTCAGAAAAGATTGAATTGGGATCCTGCCATCAGTCATGAATTTGCAAAAGAGTTTAAAAAGTTTGCTGCTTATCGTCTCAAAACAATGGTAATTCTTGAAAAAAAGGAAGGAGAAAAACCAGACTGGATTTCGTTAGCTGACAGGACTGTTATGCAAGCTCATTGGAAACACCAAAAGCTAAAGCAAACAGTGAGAAAGCTCGTGCTTTAAAGATGTCTGATCGCAATGGTTTAGGACAACATTCTCACCGAGCTGGTTCTCAATCATTTGTTAGAGTTCAAGATATTTTAGTAATAAAAATTAATTTTTATTAATAATTTTAAATTTTTAGTTTTTGGTCATTATAATTTATAAATTTTTGCCTTATTTTCATTTTCATGTATTTCTTTATTTGCAGGAAACCAAAAAATGAGGCTTTCTCTTTCACTAGAGTGATGAAGAAAACACACCAGAAGGCTAATGGAACTTATGTTAATCAGCAAGCAAGATTGGTTGCAGAAGCTTCTGAAAAACATGTACAAGAACGTTTGGTACATTTGGAAGATGCTGGTGAAGAGAATGCGACTGCTGAAACTCTAGACTAACGTGAGAAGAATTAAATTTATGTGAATGTAAAGCTTTAATTTTTAAACTGATTCATAAAAACTTTCTATTGTGTATGAGTTATAGTTAATATACTATCATAGTTAAAAAAAAGGTTAAATTAGGTTCGGTTTAAGTTGTTCTTTTGTTCGTACACTTCTATGTAAGATACATACGTTTTGCATTGCGTTGACATGATGGGTATGTAAAACCAAATCCAGATAACTAACTAGATAAATGATAATATATATGAATCCTAAATTGCAGTAATTTATATGATTGATGTTTGGTATGATACGATTGATTCTTGATGTCATATGCTTGATTCTTGATATATATATTGTTTTTATTTTTTGGCTACTAATGGAGTATCTAAACAATGCATTGTATTTAAACTTGGAGTAGTAAAGTCTTACTAGATGTTTGGTGCTTCTTCAAGTGCGATACCTGTTGAGGAACCGGAAATGTTAACACAAAAGTTGCAAGAGATGGAAACAGAGCTAAAACAAAGCCGTGAAGAGAATCTAGATCTCCAGAAAAGACATGAGGCAACAGAGAAGATTGTTAAGACTTTAGGAAGCCAAATTGTCTATCTCCCAAGTTCATAACCAAAATCAACTCACACCAACTCACACCAAGTATCTATATTCTGTTTATCTGTAAATGTTATTTAAGTAATATTGTATTTTTTTAAGACTTATGTTTGTAGATTTGGTCTGTTTTGAATGATTTCTTCTATAAAAATATTTGTTTTGAAGTATTATTTAATTATTATTTACTTTTTTTTTATTTTTAGTTTGATTTTTAATTATATATTTATTATAATTCGTTTATAAATTTTGGTAATAGTTTGATATGCAAATATTAAAGGTTTTGACACTATTAATTTTGTAAATAATTGGTACAGATTTTGTAAGAAAAAGATGTCAGAGATAAAAAAAAAATATTATGACTATTGTGTGTCTTTAATTTAGTCACTAGTTTTGACATATTTTTGTCTGTTTTTCGTCGCAGTTCTATAACTTATTAATGACTAAAATATGATAATAATATAAGACAAATATGTGACATTTTTTTGTTATAGACGGTGACTTATTTTTGACTATTGTTTATCAATAACTGTGATATATTTGTGTGGGTTTTTTTTGTCACAGTTCTACAACGTATTAATGACTAAAATATAGTTATAATATATGACAAATATTTGACATTTAACTATTACAATCTGTAACTTATTTGTAACTATTATTCATCACAAATTGTGTCAATTCTGTAACGTTTAAATTGTGTTACAAATTGTGATAAATTGTTACCATAATTGATGGTCACAAAATTTTGTGACGTTTTTGAGACTAAAATAGATTTGTGAGCATTTTATTGTGACATTTTATAATTTATATCAATTTGGTCACAATAATTTTATTTTGACGAAATATTAAGATATTGTGACGAAAAAACGTAACAATAACCAGGTTTTTTTGGAGTTGACACTTCTCGCATTTCTTAAAGAACTTCTCATAATCTCTAATCATTGTTTACCAGAAATATCTGTGCCTTTTGATCTTGATGGCCAGAACTCTTCCTCCTGAATGGTTTCCACACAATCCATTGTGTACTTCATTCATGATATTGCAAGCTGCTTTTCCTTCCCCGCATGATATGAGTAGTCCCGAATGTCTCCACTTGAGGAGGTTCCCGTCCAGGCGAATGAAATGACTTGCTCATTTGTCGGTAGGGACTTCTCCGTCTGCTATGTAGAGTCGTATCTTGTCCATCCATTCTTGGTCGCACCCGTATTCACTTTCCTCAGGTTATGGGTTAGCGTCCATGATTGGAGCTGCATCCAGTTTTTCTTCTTACATAGGATCCTTGGGAATGTCTTCCTGAAGGTCTTACCTGTTTGGATAGATGAGTGATATCACATCGGGGGACCGATGCTTGGGTGCTCAATAAACTCTACTAGAATGATCCTGCTTTCTCCGGGAGCTGAAGTCGATACCAACTCTGCTAGAGCATTGGCGTAAACATTCTCTCCTCGGGGAATTCGAGTGAACTCGAACTCCATGAATTGATTTTCCAAGTCTTGGACTACCTTTAGGTACACCTCCATCCTTTTGTCTCTCGTTTCGTATTCGATGCTGAATGATTTGTGACCAGCTGTGAATCTCAGAAGGCATGGATGCTTTCCACTTTGATCCCATGCGTCAGCCTTAGTCGAGCGATTAGGGCCTCATACTCAGCTTTGTTGTTTGATGCTGGGAAGTTGAGTCGGAAAGACTGATCTAGGATTTCTCTATCGGCCAATCGGATCCCAATTCATGATCCCTTCTTTGAGGATGATCCATCAACGTGCACTATCCAAGTAGTGCTCCCTGCTGTCCCTTTTCTTCCTTGCAGAGGGGGTTAGGTTAGAAAGACAGCAAGGACTTGTGATTTCACACAGGTTCTTGACCAGTATTCTATATCTTTCTCGCTCAAATCTACTACCCATTTCGCCAAACGTCCCGATAGACTTTGGGATGTGTAGGATAATTCTGAGCGGAAAAGTGGTTAAGACGACGATCATATGTCATTTGAAGTATGGTATTAGCTTCCAAGCTGATGCTACCACTGATAGAGGCAGCTTCTCCATTTGGAGGTATCGAGTTTCAGCATCGGTTAAAGTTTGACTTACGTAGAAATCTGGTTTCTATTCGCCTCTTTCTTCCCAAATAAGTACTCCACTTACCACCGTTAGCAAGACAGCTGTGTATAGGAATAATGGCTCTCCTACTATTGGTTTAGTAAGAACTGGTGGGCTTACTAGGGAGGCTTTAAGCTGTTGGAACGCCTCCTCGCAGTTCTCCATCCATTCCAATTTCTTGTTTACTCTTAATATGTCGTAGAAAGGAAGACACTTATCCATAGACCGGGATATAAATCAGTTAAGAGGTGCCACACGGCCTGTAAGCTTTTGTACCTCCCTTTTATTTTTAGGGAAACTATATTTATTAGTGCTTTGATTTGCTTGGGATTGGCTTCGATACCTTGATGCATTACTATGTGTTTCTTCTAGCAATAAAAACAGTCTGAAAAATTCTTAACGTGGTCTCCTTCCTCCAGGGATTTGACAACCATGTCGTCTATATAGACTTCCATGGTCTTTCTCAGCTGTTCATGGAACATTTTGTTCACCAAACTTTGATATTGTCACACCAGCGTTTTTGAGGCCAGACAGCATCACTTTGTAGCAGTACATTCTTCTTTCTGTGATAAATGTTGTCTTCTCTCGATAATCTGGATTCATCATAATCTGATTGTACCCGCAGAAAGAATCCGTGAATGAGAGTAACTTGTTTTCTGCTGTTGCTTCCACCAATCTATCGATGTGTGGGAGTGGGAGTGGGAAACTGTCTTTGAGGTAGGCCTTATTTAGGTATGTGAAATCCACGCAGAAACGCCACTTTCCATTCTTCTTCTTGACAACTACCGGATTAGCAAACCAATTGGATGCTTGACTTCCACGATTGATCCCACCTTGAGGAGTATATCGACTTCGTCATTGACAGTGATTGCTCGTTCTGGTCCTAACTTTTTCCTTTTCTGCTTAATCGTCTTGAAAGTTTGGTCTACACTGAGCATGTGGCATGTGGTGTTGATATCAATTCCTGGCATGTCCTCTGCTGGCCAGGTGAAAATGTTCACGTTTTTCTTAAGAAGAGCGATCAGATCATAGTTTATCGGATCCTTAAGTTTTACACCGATTTCAACGCATCACTCAGGATGTGCATCATCGGTTCAAACCGAGATCACGGGTTCACAGGGGGTTTGGTCCCGTTCCTCCTCGAAATCTTCCAACCAAAGTTTCTGGAACAACTATGCGAGTTCAGCATCTTCTTTTCACTTTCCTTTCTCTGTTGGTTGTTTTCCTGTCACGGGTTTCTGGAATTTATGTTCAGTTAAGAAGAAAGCTCTGGAATCCCTTTTCTCTCCCCAAATCGTTGCATACCCATTGCAGATTGGAAACTACATGCAAAGATGATATGTGGATGGAACGGCTTTTATGGCGTTCAGCGAAGGTGTCCCCATGATCGCATAGTAAATCGTAGGGTGATCAGCCACTGAGAATACTACCGTAGTAGCTCCTCGTTCCATTAGAACTGGGAGAGTGGTCTGTTGGGTCATCATTATGGTTCCGGATATGCTTGTCAGTGGTTTAGGTTCATCCACCAGTTCATACGCTTTAATCTCCATATTGTCGAGTGTTTTCCGGAAAATAATGTTTCCCGTACTTCCGGTATCGATAAGTACCCTAGAAACATCATGATCGGCTATCATGAGCTCGATCACTAGAGGATCATCGTGGGGATGCGTGATTCCGTATGCTTCTGACTTCTCGAAGACAATTGATCCACATGTTTTCTCTGTGGTTTCTGATTTATTTAGGTTTGTCCCTGCTTTTCGCTGAGAAGCTTTTATCGATGCAACTGTATCTTCGAAGAGTTGAGATTATCTGATGATAGTGTTAATGTGGCTTTCTGAGGGATTTTTGGTTTGCCCTAGGGATATCTAAAGAATCTCTTTTTCGAGCCAAATCCCATCGTCGGTTCGGCTCCGTAGAGCAGAAAACTCTTGAAAGCAAATCTTTTCCCCTCTTCTTTTGACTTTGCTGGCGTCATGATCTTTCGTTTCTCCGAGTAAGAAAGCGTTTGGCTCCCTTCCTATTAGCGTCAAATTGTGAAAACCGAAATTTTCACTATCTATTTTAGGGTCCCAAAAGTTCTGGAAAGAGAAATTCGAGAAGAAAGATCGAAAATATATTTTATTAAGTAGAAATATTTTCGTACAAAGTTTATGAGCAAGAAATGAAGATTAATGCCAAAACACTATAAATACGAGAAAAGTAAGTACCCCTAGAAAGTTATACATTGATATCTATATATACTCAATAATCGTAACTTCTATCTAGTCAAACTCTCGATGTAGGAACTAATATTCTCATATACTCCACTGACTTTGAGGAATCTTTAAGATCGAAGACGGCTCAGCCCATGATGATCTTCTTTGTGAGTTCGGCTTGATCCCGTCTTTTGTCTTCGGATTGATAATTTCTTCGGTTGGATGCTTTGGTTTAATTTAAGTTAAGGTCTTATCGTTTTCTGATAGACAAAACATCACATATTTTCCATAAAACAACGAGATGTTTAAAAAAAATTATCGAGAAGTTCTTGAAATGATCATTGAAGACAAAGAACGAGATGTGATCGGTTTAAATAATCTTATAACCACCTGTCACAATAATATTAATTAGCAGTTTGTTTGGGTCAAAATCCACTCTTCCAGAATTAACGACTAAATTTTTTAAAAATCGAGAAAAGTCCCCAAATTTGGATATTATTGGTAAAAACGGAAAGAGATGTCATAGGATAAAATAGTTTATGACAAAAATTATTTTGTTGGAAGAAATACGATAATGTACGGAAACTACATTTCTATATGATTCCTGTCCAAATCGATTACAGTCATAATTCTCAAACTTTTCATATTGCAAACCAAATATTTTGCCTAACTATTGGAGACAAATGAACATCGGTGACCCGAGGCGATATCTCCTTGTCCTGAGCAGGTGACATGCTGTCCGTCCCGAGCCGATTACACACTGTCCATCCCAAACTGGTGCATGAGGCGATCCCCGAGCCGACGCCTTCCTTGCGTCCCCGAGTTGATGACATCCTCGCGTCCCCAAGCCGGTTACATGCTGACCCAAGGCAATGCATTGATCGATGGACAAAACTGTTCAATCAATCTTCCTTACGATCGATCGATCTTACGATGACACGAGCCGACGACACAAGGAGCATCCCCAAGGTGATCCACCTTGACACCTAGCTGATGATCATCTCTTGTTTTGCCCCGAGCCGATCACGTCTCGTTCTTCATCTTTCGAGTTCATAATGATAACTTATCGATATTTTTATATCTCGTTGTTTTATGGAAAATACATAACCTTTTATCTGTTCAAAAGCTACAAGGCAGTAACATAATCCAAACCAAAGCGCAAAATCGAAGATATACGAATAAATTATCGAAACGAAGGCAAAGGAAAAGATTAGGCCAAACCGACAAACAAGATCATCGTGGGTCAGACTGATTTCTCGAATACTCTCAAAGATTCTCATTTTGTCCGAAAAACCGATAAAAATCGCGATTTCTCGAGTAGGATGCTGTCAGCTCGGCAGAAAGAGGAGAAGCTGACCAGATCGGCATTTTTTCCAGCCAAAAATGCCGAGCTGGCTGACATCCTTCGAGAGGCCCAGCTGGTCGTCCTGTATTCCAAGCGGTTTGTCTGAAAAACCGATAACGCGATTCAGACCGTTAGTTCGGCAAGGAACCAATCAGAATAGCAGCCAGCTCGACATTATGCCTGTTAACCAAAATACCGAGCTTCCTGATCTCCCAAGCTATGCCGAGCTGACCGTCCAGTCCCAGCATCCTCCGACCCTTCCAGGAATGCAACCAGCTAGGCATTTCATCCAAATGAACCATATGCTCAGCACAGGTTGTCAACCAGCTCGGCATTCTGTTCCTCGCTCTAAAATGCCAAGCTGGCTGGTCTTTTTCCTGTCCAGGCAGTGCCGAGCTCATCATTAGGTCCCAGTTTCCTTTGATTTTTCCTGGATACGCAACCAGCTAGGCATTTTGCCTTGGGACACAAGCAGCTCGGCAAAATCAGTAAACCAGCTCAGCATTCCATCCTGCCCATGAAAATGCCGAGCTGGGTGACTCATGTCATCATGTGTCCTTCCAAAATGCCGAGCTGATCTGTTTTGTAACCCAAAATGCCGAGCTGGATACATAAAATCAAGAGGAGGAAAAATTGAGGACCAGCTTGGCATTTTCCCCTCAGGAGATGTCTAGCTGGATGATGAATGTTCCCAGAAGGTATCCAGCTCAGAATTTCACTTCCTCAGGGAGTTATGCAGAGCTGGTAGATCATTTCAGCACTTTCGGGAGCTCTTTCGGGGACTTATCGATGTTTTTGTAAACTTCCCGATGTTTTAACCAAACTTTGCTTTGTTTTCGGAGTATATCGTGATGTTTTTATCTATCGAAAATGACAAAGCGTTGACCTAAGTCAAAACCGGAAAGTCAAACCGAAGAAATCGCTGGAACAATGATAAATGCCGAGCTGATGGAAGAGTCCCGAAGATTCTTGAATATCCCTTGAAGTCGGTGGAAAAAGCAAAGACATTGGCTCCCACATTTGGAATTAGGCTAGTTTAGGCTTAGAGTTGTCCAGTATAAATACATAGCGTTGTTCAGCCTTCATGGCAGATTTAAATAACTCGAAATCCCATACTTTCGGATTTGGCAATAAAAATATTCTCTATCTTTCTTTTTTCGTCAGTCTTTACTTTTGCGAAAAATTCTTAATATCTTTCGTGAGGTTTCTCTTTCCAGAAATGTTGGGACCTAACAATCGATTTACTTTCCGAAAATACATTGTGCGAAATCTTGTTCCCACAATTTGGCACTAGAAGGAGGGTGTCCAAAAGATTTCTTGCTCGGAGAAACGAAAGATTCCAAGATCAACTCATAAGAATCATCCGCTGGGTGAACCGATTCTAGTAACTTCCGAGGATTGGACTGAATCCAGGAAATAAACTTTCCCGATAACCCTAGGACAATCCAAAAAATCCTCTGAAGGAGTCGTCAACACGATCATGGAAGGATCGCCGTTCTTCTACGATACAATATCTTCCATAAAAGCTTCTTAGCGAAAAGCGAGAACCGATGTCGATCGATCAGAATCGAAGAGCATAACTGAGGGTGTGATGGTCTTCGACGAACCGGAAGCATATAGAGTTATACATCCTCATGATGATCCGCTAGTGATCCAACTCACAATAGGTGATGATGATGTGTCTAGGGTACTCATCGACACCGGTAGTACGGTGAATGTGATCTACTGTAAGACCCTAGAAAGAATGGGGACAGGATCGTACGAATTTGTAGACGAACCTAAGCCTCTGGACGCATATCCATGACCAAATGAACTATCGCTCTCCCAGTTACCACAGCAGGAGGTACCCCTTCGGTGCTATTCTCCATAGCCGATCACCCTACGATTTATAATGTTATAGTGAGAACGCCCTGGCTCAATGCTATCAGGGCCGTCCCATCAACTTATCATCTCAGCCTGAAATTCCTAACGGGACCGAGACGATCTGGGGAGAACAGAAGATCTCTCGCGCCTGTCTCTCTGTATAACATAAGATTCGGAATCCCGTAAATGGACGGAGAAGGGAAAGAAAAAGGCAGAAGCCAAGCTCACTAAGCTCTTCCACAAGCTTCGGTTGGAAGCGCCAAGGAGCAAGAAAACGACAGTCCATGCGAACCAGTAATCTTAGTTTGCATCGACGATTCCCATCCTGAGAGATGCTTTGAAATCGGTACAAACCTTAAGGAGCCAATCAAGTCCGAGCTCATCACTCTCTTTAAGAAAACTGTGAGCACTTTCGCCTTGGCAGCGGAAGACATGCCAGGAATCGACATTAATACGACATGCCATGAGCTCAACGTTGACCCGATCTTTAAAGCGATCAAACAAAAGAGGCGAAAGCTTAGAGCAGAAAGAGCGAAGGCAGTCAACGACGAAGTTGAAAGACTTCTGAAGGTGAAATCAATCATCGAACTACGATATCCCGATTGGCTTGCTAATCAGGTAGTCGTCAAAAAGAAGAATGGAAAATGTTTCACAGACCTTAACAAGGCTTGCCCCAAAGACAGTTTCTCGCTGCCGCATATCGACAGATAAGTCGAAGCAACAGACGGAAACAAGTTGCTCTCATAAATGGACGCTTTCTTTGTCGATAAACAAATCATGATGAACCCAGATTATCGTGAAAAAACAGCGTTTATCACAGACCGCCGAACGTATTACTACAAAATGATGTCTTTCGGGCTGAAAAACGCTGGCCCCACATATCAGCACCTGATGAATAAAATATTTGCCGATCAGGTAGGGAAAACCATGGAAGTCTACATAGACGACATGCTCGTAAAATCCCTAGAAGAAGACGACCATACAAAAAAACTTGTCGGATTGTTTTTATTGTTTAAACAAATATAACATGAAACTCAATCCCGCAAAGTGCAGATTCACGGTCGCCTTGGGAGAATTCCTCGGCCACCTGGTTACTCATCAGAGAATCGAATCAAACCCCAAACAGATCAACGCACTGATCGACGTGGCTTCCTCGAAAACAAAAAGAGAAGTCCAAAGGCTTACCGGACGAGTAGAAGCAGTCAATCGCTTCATTTCTCGTTCAATGGACAAATGCCTGCTTTTTTACGACATGTTGAGAGGAAATAAGAAGTTCGACTGGACAGAAAAGTGCGAAGAAGCTTTCCAACAGCTCAAATCCAACCTAGAAAGCCCACCAGTACTCACTAAGCCAGTGGTGGGAGAGCCTTTGTTCCTCTTCACCGCTGTCTCACTGACCGCGGTAAGTGGAGTTTTAATCCGGGAGGAGAGAGGCGAGCAAAGATCGGTATTCTACATGAGCCAAACCCTCACAGATTCCGAGACTCGCTAACCTCATATGGAAAAGTTAATACTGTTGGTAGTAGCGTCTGCTCTAAAGCTCAGACCCTACTCCAATCGCACACAATCGTGGTCCTCACAACATTTCCTCTCAGGACTATCCTGTATAGCCCCAATCTTTTGAAAAGTTTGGCAAAATGGGCAGTGGAGTTGAGCGAGTACGATATTGAATATCGGTCTAGAACATGCACAAAGTCCAGAGTTCTGGCCGATTTCCTAATCGAACTTCCCCCCAAACGAAGCAACGAGAAATCAGAAAACATAACTTGGATCCTTCATGTCGACGGATCTTCTTCACAACAAGGATCTGGGGTTAGTATCCGTCTGACTTCGCCCACAGGAGAAAGCCTAGTCGAGTCATTCCGACTCAATTTCCCAGCATCCTACAACGAGGCTGAGTACAAAGCCCTGATTGCTGGGCTAAGGCTCGCCCACAGTATCAAGTTCGAAAACATCCATGCTTTCTGCGATTTCGAGCTGGTTGCAAACCAATTCAGTGGAGAATACGACACCAGAGATGAAAGAATAGAGCCTTATCTGAAAGTCTTCCAAGACCTCGCAAAACAGTTCTAAGAATTTGAGCTGACAAGAATCCGTCCGGGCGAAAATGCGGATGCCGACGCTCTATCAGCCTTGGCAGCGACTTCGGCCCCAGGAGAAAGCATGATTATTCCGGTGGAGTTCATCGAACATCAAAGCATTGGACCACCCAATATAATCACGCTCATCCAAGAAGATCTCGAAGAAGAAATTTCCGAAGATCTTATGGAGGCGGATGAATCTAATCCAGCTCCACCCATTATCATCAACTCGCAAACTGAAATGGGAGAGTTCGGTTGCGACCAAGAATGGATGGAGAGAATTCGCCACTACATCACAGACGGAAAGCTCCCCACCGAGAAATGGGCAGGACGAAAACTGAGAGCACAAGCAGCACGCTTTGTCCTCTTGAACGGAAAACTCCTCAAGTGGAGACTTTCTGGCCCCCTCATGAACTGTGTGGAAGGGGAACAGGCCCGAAAAATCAGGCATGAAGTTCATAGAGAGTCGTGTGGAAACCACTCTGGAGGAAGGGCACTCTCCATCAAGATTAAAAGGCATGGATACTTTTGGCCGACAATGATCAAAGATTGCGAGAAATTCTCGAAAAAATTCGAGAAATGCGAACGCCACGCTCCAACAATCCGCCAACCGGCCGAAACACTTTCGTCGATATCCTCACCATACCCATTCATGCGTTGGTCAATGGATACGTCGGACCGATGCACAAATCTAAGCAAAAGTAGTACCTGCTTGTCCTAACGGATTACTTTTCCAAATGGATAAAAGCAGACTCCTATGCGAGCATAAAAGATGCCGAAGTCTAGAAAAGCATGGTGAACTCGAAGGCATGCTCTGGTCACACCGGACGATGCCTAGAAAAGCAACTGGGGATGCATAATCCCCCCCAGAAGTCGAGTTTCCCGGAGTTCGCCGAAATTTTCTTCCCGAACGAAAAGAAATTAATCAGGCGATGCTCATGGACGAACTTGATCTCATCAACGAAAGGCATGATCAAGCGCTAATCCGAATGCAAAGATATCATCAAGCAGCTGCAAAATACTACAATTCAAAAGTTCGAAATCGGAGGTTCAAAGAAGGCGATCTCGATTTACGAAAGATCTTTCAAAACACCAAGGAAAAGAACGCTGAAAAACTAGGCACAAACTGGTAAGACCCCTACAAATTTACCAAAGTCGTCAGGCCAGGAGCATACGAACTCCCCTACGATGACGACTCTCCGGTTATCCAAAGCTGGAATGCGATGCATCTTAAGAAGTACTACCACTAGTGCTTCACTCAAAACTAACTACGAATTGGTTTGATCCCCTAGCAGGGGTACGTAGGCAACTTGTCTCACGATAAGTCCAGCTACTTTAAAAAAAAAAAAATTCGGGGGAGTGGGAATGTATACAAAAACCATTCCTAACTTGAAAAATACCCCGAAAGTCAAGTTTTCCCGAGACATTCCGGAAAATAATCAACGACTTCGAGCATCAATTTTTCCGAAGAAATTCCAAAACATTATACAACGCTTTACTTACACGACTACAAAAACGATTTGCGCAAATCTAACACTTTTTCAAACTTGCTTGTTACTGGCCATAACAAGCAATCTTCTTTTTATTGTCCTTTAAGGACCTAGCCATCTCCAAAAATGGGCAGAGGTTCGTCCACGTCCGTGCACGGATAAAAACAAGCACGCTATATCAGAAATGGTTAGGTATATCCTAGCTTAACATTCGAGAGGTATATCCTGGACGATGTTCTTAGGTTTGACTTTGAAAAGGGCATGCCAGCATGTTAAAGACTCACACTGCCTTAACCCTCACTGAAAACTTGCCAATCCGGTAAGCGCGAACCATAGCACACTGGTCTCAACATCTCGGAAACACAATCTAGCACACCACTAGATTAGATTTTAAAGTATTTCAAACGTCGAAAAAAGGGGAGGTAAGCCGGAGTCTATTCGCATCCCCTACAACTAGATGAGATTTTAAAGTATTTCTGAACGTTTTTCCGAAAAACCGATAAAAGTTGCGATTTCTCGAATAAGAGATGATCAGCTCGGCATGGCATCAATCAGCTTGGCAAAGTATCAGCCCGCTAGGTATTCCTCCTCAAAACCAAAATGCCGAGCTGGTTGGAGCTGTGCCAAAGTGCCGAGCTGACCGTCCAGTCTCAGCATCTCCCGATCCTTCCAGGCATGCAGCCAGCTCGGCATTCCATCCTGTCCAACCATCCGCTTGGCATTCTCTTCTTCTCCAGAAAATGCCAAGCTGGCTGTATCGTTTGCCCATCTCGTTCTCCAAATGTGCCGCGCTGATTGAATGGAATGAGTTTCCGATCGTTCCTCCATGATCTCATCATGTCTGGACGGACAAAGTGCCAACCAGCTCAGCATTTTAGGTGACAAACCCTCCAGTCTAAAGAGCAGCTCGACATTCCTTATGAAGAGGAACTTCTGCCGAGGTGGTTGGTATTTTCGTCGCTTGCAGATCTCATTTCAAAGACTTATCGATGCTTTCGTCAACTTCTCAATCTTTTAACTGAACTTCGCGTTGTTTTCGGAGAATATCGTAACTTTTTTATCTATCGAAAATGATAAGACGTTAACTTAAGTCAAACCAAAAATTCAAACCAGAGAAACCATTTAACGAAAGGTTAATGCCGAGCTGGATGGAAGATTCCCGAAGATTCCTCGAAGTCGGTGGAAAAGGCGAAGACACAGACTCCACATCTGGAATTTGGCTAATTTAGGCTAATGGTTGTCTAGTATAAATACATATCGATTTAAAGCCTTCAGGGCATAAGTCAATAACTCGAAATCCTGATACTTTCATATTGAGGAATAAAAATATTCTTTATCTTTCTTTTTTTATTAATCTTTACTTTTGCGGAAAATTCTTTAATATATTTTGTGAGGTTTCTCTTTCCATAACTTTTGGGACCCAATTATCAATTTACTTTCCAAAAATACATTGTGCGAAATCTCGTTCCCACAGCTGGTCAGCCTTTCCTGCCAAGTTGATTGCCTTCTGCTCGAAAAATCGCAACGTTTATCGGTTTATCGGAAAAACTTCTCGAAAAGCAGGATGACAAGCTCGGCATTCCTGGAAGTGCCATCCAGCTCAGCATTTTTAGCTGAGGAAAATGCCGAGCTGGTCAGCTCTATCTTTTCTGCCGAGTTGATCATCTTGCTTTTGAGAGGTTTCTCTAATAAACCGATAAAAGTTACGATTTTCGAACAGGAGACGATCATGTAACATCCCGATTTTTCGTATATGGAAACTTATTTAGAGAGGTTAAAAGAATTGATTTGGCTTACCTACGTCACCAAAAGTGCACTTACCTTTTCGGTTGCATATCCAGAGAGAACTCCAGAGTTAAGCGTGGTTGAGCTGGAGTAGTCAAAGGATGGGTGACCTACCTATAAGTCATTCGCGGTACCGTGTGAGTAAAGCAAAAACACGGGGAACGGTCATGTGGTGATTGCAGGGTCAGTATATCATGACTATGGAACAGCCCAATTAACGCACCGACTGTCAGATAGGGGTGGGCTGGCCCATGGGCATAGTGAGAGGACATGGGGGCCCACTGGTAGGGGTGGTCGGGGCATTATAAGTGGTATCAGAGCCGGTTTGCCGTCTCAGTGCTGACCTGAGAGGCGGTTAAGAATTGGACTTGGTTCCCAACGAGGACATTGCAGTCTTTGAGTGGGGGTGAATTGTAACATCCCGATTTTTAGTATATGGAAACTTATTTGGAGAGGTTAAAAAATTTGATTTGGTTACCAATGTCACCAAAAGTGCACTTACCTTTCTGGTTGCACATCCAGAGAGAACTCCAGAGTTAAGCGTGCTTGAGCTGGAGTAGTCAAAAGATGGGTGACTTACCGGGAAGTCATTCGCGGTACCGTGTGAGTGAGGCCAAAACACGGGGCATGGTCTTCTGGTGATTGCAGGGTCAGTATATCATGACTATCAAACCTCCCGGTCAACGTACTGACCGTCCGATAGGGGTGGGCCGATCCATGGGCCTAGTCAGAGGACATGGGGGCCCACTGGTAGGGGCGGTCGGGGCATTATAAATTGGAGTTGTTTGAGATTGAAGTTATGGTTTGTGGCACTCCGTTCTCGTGTGAGGATAAGATGGGTGTTACATTTTAAATGTGATTTTTTGTATTTTATTTTAAATATTTGTTTTGTTATTTTATTTGGTTATATCATTTGCGGATTTTTCAGAGATAAGAGTAAAGTGAAGTATTGATGAGTTATTGGAGTTACTTTAGAGATAAGCTAGGGTTCGTGGCACGCCGTTCTCGGGTGAGAATAAGACGGGTGTTACAATTTGGTATCAGAACGGGTTTGCCATTCCGATGCAACCCCGGGAGGCGGGTAGTAGTTAGAAATTTGATTTGCAACAGCTTTCAAAGGTTTTCAAATGTTTTCAATGTTTTCTGGTACTCGGGAATTTTTCAAAAAATTATCACCCTTTCGATTAAGTCCATTGATCGTTAACTCTCGGTTTCTGCAAGAGTTTAACCAGCTTTATTTTTTTTTCAGATGTTACCGAAAAAGGTACTCGTGGTTGCATCGCCAGAGTTCAGAATCGGGCCAATGTTCAGGGTGCAACGGCTGAGGGTAGTCATGTTGATTATCAAGTTGAGGTTGAACATCAAGTTTATGTTCAGCAGTTTGAGCAGGATGCAGTTAGGTAACTTGCTCAGGAGGCAGCTCGACAAGCCGCTCAGGAGGCTGTTCAGCAGGTTGCCCAGGAGGCTGCTCGGATAGCAGCACAAAAAGGCTGCCCGTGTTGCTGCAGCGGAGGTTGCTCGCCTGCTTAGTCGTCAACCAGGTGCTGGTCAGGGTAATCAGGGTAATATGGGTGTACCTCCACCACCACCACCATCACAACCACCACCACCGGTTCGTCAGGGAGAGGGACCCACATACTGGGATATGAGGAGACAGATGCGAGAGATGGGTATGGATCATTTCAGTGGAGCTGTGGATGCTCCCACCGCACACAGTTGGAGGAGGATTTTGGATCGAAACCTAGACCGGGTGAGGTGTCCAGAGGAGTATAGGTTGGATCTGTCAACTCAGTATTTGAAGGATGATGCCTTGCACTGGTGGGATGGCGTCGTTAAGGCTTGTCGTGGTCACTATGTACCGACATATGAGCATTTTCTCAGGAAGTTCGACAAGAAGTTCTTTCGTCGAGAGGCTAGACATGAAAATACCAATGCCTTTGAACACCTGACTTAGTGCACTGTGACGGTTAGGGAGTATGAGCGCGAGTTTAGTCGCTTGCGCAGATTTGCTGGTGGATCCATAGAGGAAGAGGATTTGATCAGGAGATTTCTTGATGGGCTGCGAGTGGATATTAGCACCCGATGTGCCATGCCAGACTACACCAGCCAGGTTGATATGGTCGAGAAAGCTGTCAATTAGGAGAGCGGAATCGAAAAAGAACATGAGCTCATCAAGGCGACGCAGCCAAAGCCTGAGAAGACTTATTCGGGACAGAAGAGAGCGTCAGTGCAGTCGGGTCCATCGCTTTGTCCTCGTTGTCGCCGGCAGCACACCGGAGATTATGTTACATGCTTTTCATTCGGACGAGTAGGCCATATCTCAAAGAACTGCTGGAATAAGCCAGATGATGAGCCATATGTCAGACAGATTGCAGCACCACTCCTACTACCAGCACCAACAGTTGGAAAGAGGAATTTTTTTAATTGGACCAGCCGAGTCACATTTCTAGAGATTGTCCGAGGAGAATGCAGGGATTGCTTCCGCCACCCCCAAGCACCAAGCCATTGCCCCCACGAGCATTTGTTGCTGGAGACCACGAGAGAGCTGAGCCTAGAGTCGGTACGATTTCCTTGCTTATACTCATGGTTGTTTTGAGTTTGTTGGTTGTGAATTTGTTGTTCTGAGTATTTTGGCTTTTGTGGAAACCATCGATAGTTAGTACTTGTGTTGGTTGGTTTGGCGTGGGGTGGGGCAGCTTATATCCTATCGGATATTGGAGTTACACATAGTTTCGTAAGTTCGAGCGTAGTAAAATGGTGGTCATTTCAGGATGCGTTCGAACCGAAGAGTAGCCACTTGCAGGACACCAGTCTGGAAAAGCCGGGAGCTTCATACATTCATTGGGTCTGTACCAATTGTACTCGGAGAAGTTGAGGTCGTTGTAGACTTAGTATCGATGGAGTTAAAACACAATGATGTTACTTTGAAGAATGAATTGTTTACCATGATATCAAAGGGTATTGGATTATCAGAGAATTGAAGTGCATAACTTAAGAGCCGAGGAAAGGATCATTTTCCTGGATATTCAGACGAGTCTATGAGTCCCATTGATTCTGTGTTCATGGAGGAGACCTGTGATTCCAAAACTTAGATGAAGATTAAATTGCCATAACTTTTTGTGTAGTATATTAGCCATACAGATCATGGTTTGAATTTGAGGACGAATTCCTCGTAAGTGGGGGAGAATTGTAATGAACATATTCGCCAGGCCCAAGAAGCTCAATTAAGTTTTTGCAGAAACCATAGGTCTTCCTTTTAAATAGCCTCCTCATTTATTTTATTTTTTTCTATAAAAAGTGTAAAGAATCGAAGCTCTGCAGAAATTGAGCCGTCGGAGGAAGTTTTGAGAGAGTTTGCGCAGCCACCGTTTTTATTTCAGTAGTCTATCATTGGCTCTGAGTTGAAAATAATCTCGGAAAATAGATTTCGATAGCTTTTTAGTCAGTCCGTTCAGTAAATTGTCGATATCTTTCAAACCGTTTGGAATCTCGCAAATCCAAGACCACCATCAGATTCAGGGCGACGAGACAAGTCCTTAGACACCAAAATCGTGAAAATTCGCCTTCTTACGTGCCCGAAATTGCCACCCAAAGATCCACCATTTACCTTCTCATTTGCCGTTGACCGCCGTCGTCTCCGGTAAGCTGTTGCAGCGTCTTTTTGTCGCCGGCGAGTCAACTCACTGAGTCAACTCGTTGACTCCGTCAACCAGTGGTTTAACTCAATTCAATTTTGGTTTGATTCAATTTCGGTTCGGGTCGGGTTTTTGAGTCCGATTTGATTGATTTGACAGGTTTGACCGTTGACTTTAACCAGTTGACCCAACATCTTTTTTTCGTCGTTCGAAGGCAGTTCTCACTCGATATTTCATGCTGATTTTAGATTTAGCATCCGTTTGAGAAACCAGAGTTCAGAAGTCGCAGATATCAACCATTTTTGCTAAGGTGAGGGTTATTCCACAACAAGAGCTGTACTTTCGTCTAAAACGCCTTAAATGGAATTTATAACTAAATGTGATTCGTCTTCTCTGATCGAGTCTGGGTAGACTAAATGTGATTTTTTTATTAAATTGGAGATAGAAATATAGATGATTCAATCCAATTGATCGTGCAAGTTAAAACTGATAATTGGATGTTATATATTATGTATGTATATATGACTATATATTATATATATAGTCGAGCATGTTAGATGTTAGAGAGTTGCGGGGATACCGGCAGGAGTTCGGTATCAGTGCAGGCATGAGTTCTGTACTAGCGAATACATGCAAGAGTTCTGTACTAGCGAATATAGGCATGAGTTTTGTATTTGCGACTTGCGACAATTGTGTGAGAGGCGGTACCGGTGCTTTGGGATATTTTCAACATTTTCGTTGGGGTCGAAACCCACACTACCGAAATTAACGGCTAAAGTGTTTAAATACCGGAAAACGTTTCCATATTTGAATAGTTTCAGAAAAGAACGATATTCGAAAAAATAGTTTGACTTAAACTATTTTTATCAATAACATTACGAAAAGTATACGAAAACTATTTTCCGTATGGTTTCTCCGATAAACCGAAAAAACCTGCGATTCCTCGTACTTTCCGTATTATAAACCGAACATTTTGATAAAGACTGCAAAACAGGGAGAGGAGGAGGACTGGCTCAGCAACCCATATTCTCTTCCCTTTAATGTCGAGCCAGATGACGATCTCCATCCCGAGCACGAGTTTTGCCTAGCCGGACACACATGAGCAGCGTCTCGGCCAAATCTCTCTCCAAAACTATGCCGAGCCAGACGAGAGCGGACGAAGGTGATGGATGGCTCGGCACAAACCTTGTTCGGAACCAGGCCGAGATGGATGATCAGCAGGACCAACCACCGAGTATCACGGCCGTCTCGGTCATTTTTTTCTCTATAAATGATGCCGAGCCAGACGTGATCGTGCATGCTCTTTTCTTCGTCTTCAAGATCATTTGTAGGATTTATCGATGTTTTCGTAAACTTCTCGATGTTTTATGACAACATCATAACGTATTTATTTATCAAGGACGATAAAACGTTAACTTGAAAGAAACCAAAGAAAACCATTAAAGCAAAGGACGAAGGATGAAGTTGGGCAGAGCAGACGAGAAGGATTATTGCGGGCTAAACTGACTTATCGAAGATTCTCGAAGATTATGCGAAATTGGTGGAAAATAAGAGAAGACTAGTTTCCACATCAGGAATTTGACTAGTTAGGACTTAAGTTTGTCTAGTATAAATACATATCGATCTTTACCTTTGTAACACGAATTCCAATCTTTCAATACTTAGGGCTTGACTGGTTCAAACGCAGCGGTGCGGTTGCGGTTGTGAGAGTTTGTGGAAGCGGGCAGTTGCGGTTTCAAGCGTTATTAAGTGACTTATATGACTGGTGCAGCGGTTGAAAATGGATGCGTTTACAAGATATTTATGACTGGTTGACGAGTAGATGCAGTAGCGATTAAATAATAAATTAACAATATAAACATATTAGATAATGATAGAAATTATCAAAATTTGTATTATTATAACAGAATATGAAATTATTAATCTAACATAATTATTAATAAAAAATTTATGTGTATTAATTTGGATAAAAGTTATGATTTAATAGGAGAAGTTATCCTTTTGTGAAAAAATTAATGTTAGATTTAAAAAATTTAATTTATTAAATTATATATATATATATATATATATTTAGAAGATTTATAAAAAAATAAAAATATATTTATATATATAGTGTTAAACTTATTAATAAATTTTATAATTATAATATTAAATTTTAAGTTTTTTTATATTTTTGCTGTCAAGCTTATTTATTTTATATATTTTATATTTTAAATGAATATTTTTACTATTTTTAAATAATTTTTTTTTTATTACCCACTCGCAACCGTCCGCAACAGTAAACGCTACCGGAAAGCAGCTTTTGATTTTGCGCGTTTTAGAGTGATACGAAGCGGTAGAAAGCGTTTAGTATGATTGTTGTGAAACGCTAATAACTGCTATCACCCGCAAAAGCTGTGTTTGCAGGTGATAGTGGGTGAACCAATCAAGCCCTTAGTAATAAAAGTAATAAAGTCTCTTTGCGACTTCCTCTTGTCCTTTTTTCTCTCGTTTGTCCAAGTTTTGCTTTTACGATCTGTTTCTTATTTTCGCTTTCTTTCCAAGAGTCTCGGATCCTCCCATTAACTTTTATAAAATACGTTGAGGTGAATTTCGGTTCCCACAATTTGTTTTGATATTTTTATTTTAAACATTTGATTTATAATTTCTTTTGGTTTATTTCGGTTATTCGAGTTATTGGATTATTGGTTATTATTTAATAAGAGTAAGTTTATTTAAATTGGAGTTATTTGAGGTTGAATTTAGGGTTTGTGGCATGCGGTTCTTGGGTGAGGATGAGACGAGTGTTAGAGATCAGCTCGACAGAAATAGAGCTGACCACCTCGGCATTTTTCTTAGCTAAAAATGCCGAGCTGAATGGTACTTCCAGAAATGTTGAGCTAGTCGTCATGCGTTTAGAGATGAATTTTTTTAAGAACAAATTCCGTAACCTGTACATCCCGTACTTTCACAAACACAAATAAAACTACATCAAATGTGCAAAAGGAATAACAAGCAAGGTTTCTGGATTTAGGACGCCTAAAGCAAAATTCAATCTCATTGGATCACCATCAAAAGATTTGTCATAGCTAGTAGGACACCTAATGACATAGCAATATTTCTTTGAACTCAAACCAAACAAGAATAAATTATCATAAGCAAATATTTTGTACCGTGACTTCATAAAGACCTTATTCACAAGTTTAGGATATCTCTTAGTCTTAACAAAGTCAAACAACTTTCTGATCAAAAACTCTTTCAAAAAATAACTAAATTTATACACCTCCTGAAATGATCTAAAATCAAATCAAGCTTTTTAAGGCCATGCAAAAACTTGTTCTAGCTTAGGAAAGCTTTCAAAAACGTTTTCTTTCAGAACAGAATTTAACTCACAAAGTTTTAAAAACCAGAAATCATCACAGCACATAACATCACAGCCTTTCCTGAACAAATTCAAATCAAGCAATATGTTCCTAGAACTTGAAGAAAAATGTCCCAAATTAACAAAACTTTCATTAGATATAAAATCTTTTTGCTTATAGAACTTTTCTTGCTCAAACTCTTTAAAATATTGAATCCCACTTTCGAAAATGTTTTCTCTAAAAATCTCTTTATGCTTTCAAACTCAAACCCTTTTTCAAAAGTCTGATTTAGTTTCTCAAAAACAAGTTTTGAAACACAAATTATTTGTCATGAATTGGTTTCAATTTGTTTCTGAACATGTGCTGCATCCTTTCTGTCAAAATTTTCTGTTACTGACTTGAAAGAATGGACGCCATGTTGTTCTCCTTGTGGCTGCTACTGATTGACATGGTTTTAAAACCCTGAAATCCTGAACAAACAAATCAAAGTACCAAAATCCTCACAAGTTTTTCTCGCTTTCTTTTCAGTGGATTTTCTCTGCATTTTTCAGTGATCTCACACAGTTCAGATAGTGTTGACATAAGCTTGAACAACAAGCAATCCTAATGAGATTAGGATAACTTAGAGAAAAGGAAATTATCCTTAATGAGAAAAAGGAAAGCTTTTAGATTCTAAGCTAATAAATAGAGATGTCGAGATGTGACATTCTATAGAGAGTTTTATGAGACTGTGTGATAGCTTTAGTTTTTGAGTTATTGAGAGAGATTGAGATTGAGAGATTGAGAGAGATTGAGAGAGATTGTGTGAGATCTTTAGTTCTTGAGTTGTTTTTCTAAAGCTAATAAAGTAAGTTCTTTATTTATCCTGAGTTCAATCCATCTCTTAGATTCTATATTTGGTATCAGAGCTATTCTTAGTGATCCTTAAGAAAGCATGTCGAAAACAGAAGGAGCTATTGTTCCGGTGAGAGTGAAAGAAGGAGGAGAATCTTCCTATCATCTTCCCTATGCTAAACTCAACAAATTACACAGTATGGGCGATGGGGATGAAGGTTTCTCTAAAGGCAAATATGGTGTGGGAGGTTACTGAAAAAGAAACAGATGATGGCGAGAAAATAGCACAGCTATGGCGTTATTATTCCAATCAATACCAGAAACTCTTGTTCTTCAGATTGGTGAACTGGATACGGCCAAAAAGGTATGGGGTGCAATACGATCAAGGCATGTTGGAGCAGACCGAGTTAAAGACGCCAGATTACAAACTCTCATGTCAGAATTTGAGAGACTAAAGATGAAAGATACCGAGAATATCGATGACTTTGCAGACAGACTTTCAGAGATCTCGTCAAAGTCTGCAACCCTAGGACTCAATATTTAAGAAGCAAAGCTTGTGAAGAAGTTTCTTCATTGTCTTCCACGGGAAAAATATATACATATTGTAGCCTCTCTTGAACAAATAATAGACCTTAATACAACGACTTTCGAATATATCATAGGTCGTCTGAAAGCCTATGAAGAATGAATTTCCGAGGAAGATGAAGTTCAAGATGACCAAAAAAACTAATTTTATGCAAATATGGAAAGTCAAAATCAAAATTTCAGCGGAAACAGAGGTCGAGGAGGACGATCAGGCTACAGAGGAAGAGGTTGTGGGCGTTCCAATATTGTGAGAGATGCTTCACGAGTTACATATTTCAGATGCGATAAGTTAGGACACTTTGCATTTGATTTTCCAGATAGAAAACTCAAGCTACAAGAAGCTCAAGAGACTGAAGGTAGTGACACTCATGATGCAGATGCACTGATGATGCATGAAGTGGTCTAAATAAACGAGAAGCAGTGCGTGCCAAGTAACTTTGAAACAAACAACGACGGAGACAATATATGGTACCTTGACAATGGAGCTAGCAATCATATGACTGGTGATCGAAGGTACATTGATAAACTTGATGTTTCTGTTTCAGGAAAAGTGAGATTTGAGGATGATTCATGGGTCGATATTAGAGGAAAGGGAACCATTGCTTTCATCGACCTGAACGGAGAAGCGAGAGTAATGACAGATGTGAATTACATCCCAGACTTAAAAAGCAACATTATAAGTTTGGGATAGGCTACTAAGGCGGGATGTGATATAAGACTGCGAGGAGATTTCTTGACCATGCGTGATCAGACAGGGAAGTTGCTTGCCAAAGCACCTAGGACCAAAAATCGACTCTATAAAATTCGAATGCGCTTAAGAAACAACTCACGGCTGTTTCTTGCCAGTATTAGCGAATTAAGCAGATGGCATGCGAGATTAGGACATGTGAACCATAGAACTATCAACGCAATGGTAGACAAGGAACTTGTGAAAGGAATTCCAAATGTTAGCATCGAGAAGGAGGTCTGCACCTCATGTTTGCTTGGCAAGCAAACAAGACAAGTATTTCCGCAAGCTACCACTTACCGAGCATCAAAAAGGCTCGAGCTTATACATGGTGACCTATGTGGGCCTATAAAACCAAGTACAAGTGCAGGAAACAAATACATTTTTGTACTGATTGATGACTACTCTCGCTACATGTGGACAATTTTACTCATAGAAAAAGGAAATGCATTCCAAAAGTTCAAAAAATTTAAAGAAGTGATAGAGCAAGAAACAGACGCGAGAATACAGACCCTCAGAACAGACAGAGGAGGAGAGTTTGTGTCATTAGAATTTAATGAGTTCTGTGAAGATACTGGAATCAAACGTCATCTTACTGCACCATACACCCCTCAGCAGAATGGGTCGTTAAGAGACGTAATAGAACGATGATGAAGATGGCGCGAAGTATCCTAAAGCACATGTGTTTGCCTAATTATATGTTGGGATAAGCAATAAGACATTCTACATACCTCTTAAAAAGAGTAGCAACACAATCTCTTGTCAATGAAATACCATTTGAGAAGCTTCGAGGCAAGAAACCAAATATCGATCATATTCGTATATTTGGCTGTATGGCGTATACATGAGTTGAAAAAACAGCTCTGAGAGAGCTAGATGACAGGTCAAGAGCGCTTGTTCATCTCAGAACAGAACCAGGTTCTAACGCTTATCGCCGGCTTGATCCACAAACGGGAAAGATAGTAGTGAGTCGTGATGTTGTCTTTGATGAAACAAAGGGATGCAACTGGAATCGCAGCAACTCCGAACAAGATGGTGATGTAAACTTTATAATTGAGCTCCATGAATTTGGGAATCATGGGCTTCAAGAAAGAGAAGAGAACCTTGACGAAAATACGAGAAATGCAGAAAGTGAGGGAGAGTCAGAGGAAAACAACGATCAAGAGGAAGGAGAACCTGAGCTCGGTGAGGAACAAACCTTTATCCCTACTCTCTGAAGATCGCAGAGATAGAGCAACCCACCAAAGTACCTTGAAGATTACGTTCTTCTTGCGGAAGAAGTAGGGGAAACATTGCTTCTAAATTTAAACAACGAACCAAGAAGCTTCTGGGATCCTAAAGAATCTAAAGAATGGGCAGAAGCGTGTAAGGAAGAGATTACCTCCATTGAGAGACTTAGTACTTGGGATCTCGCTGATTTACCAATAGGAGCAAAACCACTGGGCTTAAAATGGGTATTTAAACTCAAGAGGAATTCAGATGGGAGCATTAACAAGTACAAAGCACAACTTGTTGCAAAAGGCTATGTACACAAATATGGGGTTAATTTAGAAGAGGTTTTGCACCAGTGGCTCGGATAGAAACAATTCGACGACTACTCAACATTGCAGCTTTGAATGGATAAGAAACCCACCACTTTGATGTTAAAATGGCTTTCCTAAACGGAGAATTAAAAGAAACAGTCTATGTTATGCAACCTGAAGGTTTCGAATAGAGAGGAAGACAGAACAAGGTTTACAAGCTAAATAAATCATTCTATGGAATAAGGCAAGCACCAAGGGTGATGCAACCCCATGAACACGGTTACTTAATGGATGATGATGGAATAAAGGCTGGCTGTACGACACTTTCCTTCAAGCCGGTAGAAATGATCTGATGAATGGTAGAAGTGATTGACTCACTCAATCAATGAATGAAGAAACTATCTGAATCACACAAATAACTTACTCCACTAATTTATAAAGAACCTAAGTGCATCTCACACCTAAACTTTTAAAGAATAAATTCAAAGACACATTTTTTGAAAGAATAAAATACTTTTGTATTAACTTAAGATTCAAGGCGTGCTTTAAAAATGGTGATGGTGGTGAGTTTATATAGTGCTCATGTACAAAGATCTAAAGAATTAAAAACAAAAGAGAAATCAGCCTTTTAGAGATATTGTGGGGAAAAGGCTGAATGAGGGGGATTTGCTGACTCCTTTGAATCTTGATAGCTTGGGAAAGTAATGATGATCCTTTGGAGTGTATTGGTTCATGAAATATAGTCTCAAAACGTAGCTGCCTTCAAAATATAGCTATTGGTCTTCTTTGTCTTCAAATGATTCCATGTTGAATGTTCTTGATGCTGAATAAGGAAAGTTGACTTTGAATGTGATCCGCCTGATCATGTGGCTTCTGTTGCATGGTAAGATGTTATATGACTAATTTGAGGGTTAGATGTATCTCCTGGTCGCCAAGTTCTCGTTTGTAGACATTTGAGTCCATGAGCTTCCAAATAAGGCAAGTGGAAGATCATCTGGTTTAGAAGTTGGATAACTTTTAAACCGTAATGAATTTCGGTATGAATCCAACTCTCCGGTCTTCTATTATGAACTGAGAATCCAAAAACATTGGATTTGTTGCTTAACTCCTCCTGGTACGGTCGGTATGCTTCATTAAGTGCGTGTTGGTCTCCTTCGCGATCACTGGAAGTCCATCGATTTGTAAGTAGAATATCTTCTTCATGTGGAAATTTTTTGATTTGAATCCAATTTTCCACGTGCCTCTGATGGGTTAAGTTTCTAAAAAAAGTCGGGTTGTAGCTTGGTTCCTCCTGGTTTGATTGGAATGCTTCATTTTCTGGTCGTGTGTCTCCGTGTAACTCATTGGTTGTTTGGCGGATTGATTCTTCTATATGTCCTTGCCGAAGTTAACAGGTTATTGTGACAGTAGTCACAATGTTGATCCAAATGACGGGAGAAGCACAACAGGGAACATCTTCTATCTTGGAAGGAGTCCAGTCACTTGGTGTTCTCAAAAACAAGATACTGTTGCACTATCGTCTTGTGAAGCAGAGTTTATGGCTGGAACGGAAGCTACAAAACAAGCAATCTGGCTGCAAGAATTGCTCAGTGAAATCACAGGAACAAAGACTGAAAGTGTTGTCATTTACATTGACAACAAATCTGCTATTGCATTGACAAAAAATCCAGTGTTTCATGGAAGGAGTAAACATATACATCGTAGATACCACTTCATTCGAGAATGTGTCGAAGGTAATCAAATAGAAGTGGTACATGTTCCAGGAAGTAAACAAAAGGCAGACATACTTACAAAGGCTTTGGGAAGAGCAGGTTTAGAGAAATGAGAGAGCTCATCGGATTGGAAGATCTTGAGAAGGAAGGTTTCAAGCTTAAAGGGGATAATGTTGAAATAAGCTTGAACAACAAGCAATCCTAATGAGATTAGGATAACTTAGAGAAAATGAAATTATCCTTAATGAGAAAAAGGAAAGTGTTTAGATTCTAAACTCATAAATAGAGATGTCCATATGTGACATTCTATATAGGGTTTTATGAGATTAATAGTCTAAGAGATTGAGAGAGACTGTGTGAGAGCTTTAATTTTTGAGTTAGTTTCTAAAGCTACTAAAGTGAGTTCTTTATTTATCCTGAGTTCAATCCATCTCTTAGATTATATAGATAGAACAATCAATCAAATCAGTGATCAATCACAAAGAGAAGAAGAAGAAAGATAAATATATTGCAAGATTTATGTTTGGAAACCGTTTTAACCAATTCAGGATTAGATTTCTCTTCAGTTCATAAACCCAATTCTATTGAATCCTTTTTTTCTGCAAAGTTTTTTGTTTTTTGTTTTTGTTTTTTCATAAAAAAATCAAAAGAGAATGATTTGAAGAAGAAATTGCCCAGTTTCTAGAATATTAGATAGATAGAGAAGAGTTTTTTTTTTCTTGGTATAGAAGAAGATAAAAAGATGAGAAGATAAAAGGAAATAGATACCAACTGAAGAGTGGTTGCTCTGATACCACTTGATGGAAACCTTCCCACGGATTACCACTCTTGATCAGTTGTTGGATAAATCTTGATCAGATGGGCTACTAGCACCAGCTGATATAAGGGAAAAGATGGATTAAAAGGTCAGACTGAGGTTGTGGAAATGTCTCCGATATACCAGCTATTCCTTCTTGGATATTACACACCAACTTGGAGTACTTTTTAATTGCAGGATATGATTCACCAACAATCAGTTATTCACAATGAACTGAAGAGAGTCACTCTCAAAGTTTAAAAGATAAAAGATGGATGATTTTATTTCATGGACGAAATTGAGCTTTAAAATAGAATACAAATGTGTTTGAAACTAAGCTGAATGTGGTAAAAATAAGACCACAAAAAACTAGAAACTAATTATTAACTTAGACTAGTTTTAATGAAGTTTGAATGACTTTTCAGCCTAAGATGACCCGTAACAGGCTTCAGTAATGTCCAAGCCTTTTGTCCAAAAGGTCTGGCACGAGTTGGGCTGAAGTTGTGATCATCAAATTCCTTTCTTAGCTTCAAAAGGAGCATACCTGGGAAAAGGTACCTTTCAAAGTTGAGAAGTGCATTGCCTTGAGCAATTCCTAGTTTACCACGGTCCTTAAGGGTTCTGATAGACTCAAGATGGTCCTCATACTGACTTGGCTGAGAGAAATATCTGTACGTATCTTCGGTTTGCCCGAGCAGATTCTCCTCAACATGTTTTACCTCCATCTCCAGTCCATGTTGTGCTGTATCGCTGCCCAGGTTTCTATCACAACCACAATACATGTTCTTTCACGGGCCGTTAGAGCTGATTCTCGAAAAGGAGATCTTTAGGCTGGCTTAGTTGTTGTGTTGAGCTGAAGTGTCAAAGTGTCTTTGACTATAGATTTTTCCCGAAAAATTGTTTAAGTTTAGTTTTTTGAAAAAATTATCAATTCGAATTTTTTTTTCCAAAGAATGTTGGGTTTTCCGAAAGATGCAATGACGAAAACTAGTCCCGAGCCGAAGCCCCCTTACACATACATTTTTCTACTCGAGGGAAATTTCGGGAGAGCATCGTCAGAACGCTGGACCCGAGCCGATGAAGAGTTTTTTTTTTCTCTCTCTCTCTTCTTTTTTGCTTTCCCAAAGACGAGCCGATAATCGGTTTGGGACGTCGAAAGATCATGGCAACAGAAGTTTACCCAAGCCAATTGGGTTCTTCTGTTCCGCGTTCATTGCTCGAGGAGAAACCGAACGAATGGACGAAACGTGATGGCGAGTTGGCCCGGGATTTGCTTTCAGCACGGTGAAGGATCAGAGAGCTACTAGCTCTGGTGAAGTGAATGGGTCGCACAAGGGTTGCGGAGGTTCCCCTGATATTCCCGGCCTTAGAAGTCTCTTGATATGACTCACAAGATCGACTTAAAAGGGATTTGTCACTGAAGTAACCCTTCAAGCAACAGAATAGTTCGCAATGGAACACAGAGAAGAATTCTCAAAAGTTTAAGGAAAAAGCTGAATGATCTTATTAAGCGATGGGTTTTGAATACTTATACAAAAGTTTGCTTGACCGAAAAGATAAAGAAAAATAAAGAAAATAGCTCGCGAGTCAAATGACTCTTGAAAAAAAAAAAACGGTTTGGTCAAAGTGACCCTTCGGTGCCTGTCCAGGTTCATTCGCAAGTGTTTTGGCCCAAGCAGACTTCAATGCACATGATGTTGGCTCGGTGATCCTCGGTCATGGTGAGTTTGGTACAAGCCATTTCAGAAGTCCCTCGTTCGATCCTCCTAATAAGTGCCTGAGATTGATCCTTGAAGTTTGTCCTGAAGGAAAACTCAAACGGGTAATGAAACTCGTCATCGCTCCAAGATGGCTCCGTAGAAATGGAGTCGTATCGATGTTCCGCGAGTTTGGCTCGGGAAAAGTTGACACGGGAGCTTTCGGAAGATTCCTCTCGATAATCACTACGTAATTTCACATTTTGCCCGAGAGATTTGTCGATCCGGTCGCGGAATGATGTGCGATACTCCATCCGCTCGAGTCGTATCGAAGCGATACTCGGCAACGCGTCTAGAGTGGTCCGATAAAGCAGTGTCGCGATAACCCGATCGGATAGTGCTGCGTCCCGATAGTCTTCCCGATTATTGTCCTGATAGTTTGATAAGGCTATGTCCCGATGATCCGTGTCTTGGTGTCCCGATAGCGCGACATCCTGACGACCGGGTAGAGCCGCGTCTCGATGTTCCGGCTGTTTGGCTGGGGAAACCTCAGTTGTTTCACGAGCAATCTTCTTTCCTGATATTTTAGCCCAGCCCATCCGCACTTTGTCCCACAATGACTGCCTTGGATCACTGTGACTCGATTCATCGACCAGTTTCCCATCATTCCCCTCCTCTTGAAATTGATTCGACCACGAATCTTGAACATCTGCCACACAACGAACCAAATCAGCAAGATTAACAGGTGTAGAAATATCATACTTGATGAGTCGTAAGCCAAGGATGAGCTTTCAGCATGGTGTGGGATAGATTTTAGCCGAGAAGCTACTAGCTTTGGTAGGCTGTTTGGATGGATCTTAGGGTCGTACTGAGGTTGCGGATTAGCTCCAGATATTTCTGAGTCTCTAAATGTCTAGATATGACACATTAGAACCACTTATGAGGATTTTTCTGGATGAAATAACCTTTCAAGCAACAATGAAAGAACACGAAGAACAGAGAGAATGATCTCAAGAATTTGATTAAAAAGATAGTCTGATTTTACTAAGCGTAGTGGTCGAATACTTATACAGAGAAGTATTCGAAAAGGACAAAGAAAAGTATTAAAGTCTTTACGGCACACAAGAGCCACGCAGAAGAGAAAAGCTGGAAAAATTAAATAAGGATTCAAATTTTGAATTTCACGCGGTTTTGGCAAACTGACTCTTCGGCTACCTGTCCAGGTTCATAATCGATGTTTTAGCTCGGTCAGTCCAGGACGCGGATGCTGCACACATACGGAGTCTCGGTCAAGTCTTGATCTTGTCGAGCCATTTGGGAAGTCTCTCGTTCGATCATCTCCATAAGTCCAAAGAAGTGTGCCTTGAAGTTTTGCTCGGTGGAAAAGTTGATCGGGTCATGTAACTTGTCTTCATTCCAAGTTGGCTCGGCTATCGGGTCGTTATATCGGGCAACAATCAAATGCTCTCGATGTTTGGGAGTTTTGGCCTGGGCAAAACTGGTGCGCGATGTGTCGGGCGACTCTTCTCGGTAATCGGCACGGACAATGTCTCGTTTCGTCCGAGAGAATCGATGATCGGGTCGTGGAACCATGCACGATTCACCCGTGGCCCGGAAGCGATACTCCGCATCGCGTCCGGTATGTTCCGATAGGGTCAAGTCTCGATGTTCCGACTGATTGGCTCGGGAAACCTCCATTCTGTCTCGAGACAACATTTTTCTTGGGGTTTATCCCGGTCAATCGCTCGTCTGTCCCGACATTCCTGCTCTGGTTCATGCTGCGTCCCATGCTCCATGTCATCCGAATGGTCCGAGTCAATTTTTTCCGGGACGTCGCTGAGATTTTCTATCAATACTTACCTCGAAGATCATGTTGGTAGGCATTGTTGCTTATACGGTTGACAACTTCAAAAAGTCCATCCACCCGAGGCATTAATTTGGATTTTCTCTCATCCGTAAATCTTTCCTTGCGTAAATCCACCCATACTAAGTCTCCTGGTTTGAATATCACCTCTCTTCTCATTCGATTGGCATATTCTTCATACTTCTTTGTTTTGGCATCGAGGTTTTCTTTTACTTTGGCATGAATCCTTTTCACCATTTCTGCATTCTTCTTCCCATCTACATGAATCTTGTCACTTAAAGGCAAAGGCAAACGATCAAGTGGAGATGTAGGATTAAATCCGTAAACTGTTTCGAAAACAGAATGCATTGCCTGATTGTAAGTGAATTCAACATGAGAGAGACACTCTTCCCAACTCTTAAGGTTCTTTTTAACGACGGTCCTAAGCAAAAATGACAAGGTCCTATTGGCCACTTCGGTTTGTCCATCAGTATGAGGGTGACATGTTGTGGAAAACAAAAGCTTAGTTCCTAATTTGGACTAGAGGGTCTTCCAAAAATAACTTAAGAACTTTGTATCCCTATCTGATACGACATCTTAGGTAATCCATGCAACCTAATAACTTCCCGAAAGAATAACTCAGCTACATGTACCGCATCACCAGATTATTGGCACAGGATAAAGTGAGCCATTTTAGAAAACATATTGACCACGACAAATATCGAATCCTTCCCGGTCCTAGACCTAGGCAATCCGAGCACAAAATCCATCGATATATCTTCCTATGGATGCGAGGGTATTAGGAGAGGCATGTACTTACCTTGGGGTTGTGCTTTGGACTTGGCCTCTTTGCAGGTCACGCATCGACTACAGATTCTTTCGACCTCCTTCGGCATGTTCGGCTAGTAAAAGTGATCTTGCATCACTTTGTAGGTCTTTCTCACACCGAAATGTCCCATTAGCCCGCCTTCATGCGCTTCCCTAACAAACTTTTCTCAAAGAGAACAATGAGGCACACACAAGCGATTATCATGAAACAGAAATCTTTCTACCCTATAATATTTCCCAAACGCAGTTTTAGAACTTTTAAAGAACGGTTCTTTGAAATCTGGATCAGTGGCATACAGTTCTTTAATAAATTCAACCCCAAGGAGTTTTGTTTCAAGGGTGGATAGGAGAGCATACCTCCGGGATAATGCATCGGCCACAATATTATCTTTACCTAGTTTGTACTTAATGACGTACCGGAACGTCTCAATGAACTCTACCCACCACGCATGTCTTTTATTGAGCTTTTGTTGTCCTTTAAAGTGTTTCAACAACTGATGGTCTGTGTGAATCACAAACTCCTTTGGCCAGAGGTAGTGTTGCAACGTTTGGAGGGCACAGACCAAAGCGTACAGTTCTTTATCGTATGTGGGATAGTTCAAGGTGGCTCCTGCTAACTTCTCACTGAAGAACGTGATTGGTCTCTTTTCGTGCATGAGCACAGCTCCAATTCCTACACCAGACGCATCACATTCAATTTCAAATGTTATAAGGAAATCAGGCAAGACCAAAAGAGGGGCATTAGTGAGCTTCTCTTTCAAGGATTGGAATGCGGTTTCCTGTGCTTCCTCCCATTTGAAACCAACTTCCTTTTTGATAACTTCGGTCAGCGGAGCAGCGATGGTGCTGAAATCGCGCACAAACCTTTGGTAGTACCCGGCCAATCCATGAAAGCTCCTCACCTCTGACTGTCTTTGGACTAGGCTAGTCCCGAATAGCTTTCACCTTCTCCTCGTCCACCTTGATTCCTTTTGCACTGAAAACAAAACCTAAAAACACAACGTTATCTGTTCCAAAAGTGCACTTCTTTAAGTTGGCATAAAGTTTTTCCTTCCTGAGAACTTTTATGACCAAACGCAAGTGATGTGCATGATCTTCTAAGCTCTTACTATAAACAAGGATATCATCAAAATAGACCACAACAAATACCCCAATAAACTTTCGGAGCACATGGTTCATCAACCTCATGAATGTGCTCGGTGCATTTGTCAAACAAAAGGCATCACCAACAATTCATATAACACATGCTTAGTTTTAAAGGCGGTTTTCCACTCATCCCCCTCTTTCATTCTAATCTGATGGTATCCACTCTTAAGATCGATTTTGGAAAAGACACATGACCCCTAAAGTTCATCTAACATGTCATCTAACCTAGGGATGGGATGGCTGTACTTTACTGTGATGTTGTTGATGGCTTGGCAGTCCACACACATCCTCCAGCTCCCATCCTTTTTGGGCACCAAGACTACCGGTACTGTACAGGGGCTCATACTTTCCCGGATGTATCCTTTGCTCATGAGTTCTTCTACTTGCCTTTGCAGCTCCTTTGTTTCCACAGGATTGGTTCGGTACGCTGGCCTGTTCCGCAGTGAAGCCCACGGAGTGAAATCAATTTGGTGCTCTACGCCGCTCATTGGTGGGAAAACTTGTGGATTCTCATCTGGGAATACATCTTCAAATTCCTGCAACAAGACTTTAACTTCCCTCGGGATGTCCGGTGCATGGTCAGAAGACATCATTAGTGACTCTTTCCAGATAAGTAATATCAAAGACTGCTAAGAATTATAAGCTTTCTTAGCCATACTGCTTTGAGCAAAGAAGTTGGAATTCTTTACTATTGTGTTTTCAGACTTAGGCGTATTTTGCTCACGATTCTGTCATAGCTGGACCTGATCAGAATGAACTTCATTTGGTGTTAGAGGCACAAGGGTGATTTACTGACCGCGGTGGTCAAAAGAATGTATGTTGGTGTAGCCATCGTGTTGCACACGGTTGTCGAATTGCCACGGCCTTCCAAGTAAAATATGTCAAGCTTCCATGGCCAAAACATCACACATAATCTCGTCCTTGTACTGACCAATCTCGACAGGAACTAGCACTTTTTCTTAGACGTGCATCTCACCATCTTCACTTAGCCATTCCAAATGATATGGTCGCGGATGCTTCTTGTCATTCAATCCTAATTTCCTGAAAAGAGTTTCACTGGCCACGTTAGTACAACTTCCCCCATCGATGATCTAGCTACAGACTTTATTATTAACTAAACAACGAGTGTAAAAGAGATTCTCCCTTTTCTCATTTTCTGTAGATTTTGACTGGGCAGTAAGTGTTCGCCGTGTTACCAGTAGCTTTCCTTGCACAGGAAGCTCCACGGTCTCTTTTTCCTCGTCATAGACCGGCCCTGTTTCCTCCTTTTCCTCCTCGGATTCATATTCGCCATTGTCCATGAGAATCATGACTTTTTGGTTTGGACAACTATTGGCATAGTATCCCATGCATGGGCACTTGAAACACCTGATGTCCCTGGTTCTGCTCGTGGGTTTCACGGCTTTGTTTTTGACAAACGGAGCAGGGGTGTTAGTTTTAAAAGAAGTATTTGTTTGGACAGGTGCCTTACCTTTGTCCTGGAACTGCGTTTTATGGGCAGAAGTGAATGGTGCACGAGAATTACCCCTCCTCTTGATTTTTTGCTCCACTAGAATTGCCTTATATAGCATTTCTTCCATGCTATCATAGTCTTGCAGCTCCATACGATCCTGAATCTCTCGGTTCAGTCCGGAAAGGAAACGTGCCAAGGTGGCATCAAGGGATTCTTCTACATCCGCCTTAAGCATCAAGGTTTTCATTTCCTGAAAAATAATTTTCCACATTTCTGGTTCCTTGTGACAAACATCTAAGCTTATGGTGAAGGTCCCTTTGATAATGACTTGGAACAAATCTTTTCCTCATTAGTTTGGTTAGTTCTTGCCAAGTAGTTATTGGTCTTTCACCCATCCTTCTCCTAAGAGTAACTACCTGATCATACCAATTAAATGCGTAGCCACAAAATTCAGAAGCAGCTAACCTAACCTTTTTAAGATCAGAAAGATTTTGGCAATAAAAAATGAGTTCAACTTTTCGTTCCCATTCAAGATAAGCATCAGGATCATTTTTGCCTTGAAAGCTGGGGATTTTAAGTTTAAGACTTCCTAACCCATCATCATTTCTACCGGCAAAATGATTTCTACCAGTATCGATGTTCCAAGAGTTTGGCTCGGAAAAAGTTGACGAGGGAGCTTTCGGAAGATTTCTCTCGATAATCAGTACGGGCAATGTCACGTTTTTGCCCGAGAGATTTGTCCATCCAGTCGCGGAATGATGCGCGATACTCCATCCGCTCGAGTTGTATCGAAGCGTGTTATAATACTAAGTATTTTCTAGTATTTCATAGTATTTATAGTGTTACAATTTTTACTATTTTCTATTATCACCAGTAATTTAGTATATCTCAGTATTTCATAGTATTTCCAGTGTTACAATACTATGTATTTCCAGTGTTACAATACTATGTATTTCCAGTGTTACAATACTATGTATTTCCAGTATTTTCAATGTTTCAATTGTTATAATACTAAGTGTTTCCTAATATTTCTAGTGTTTTCGGTGTTACCAGTGTTACAATTCTAAGTATTTTCTAGTATTTCGTAATATTTCCAGTGTTACAATCCTAAGTATTTCCTGTTTTACTTTCAGTTTAAGTTTTCCTAGTATTTTCTAGTATTTCGTAGTATTACCAGTGTTACAATTCCAAGTATTTCCTACTATTTACAGGTATTTCCTAGTAGTTTCCAGTATTTCTCGTGTTTTCAGTGTTACCATTCTCAGTATTTGCTAGTATCACCAGTATTTTTAGTGTTATAATGCAAAATCTATCTCAGTATTTCCTAGTATTTCCAATGTTTCAATTGTTATAATACTAAGTGTTTCCAGTTTTACTTTCCATTTAAGTTTTCCTGTGGTACAATCCTAAGTATTTCCAGTTTTAATTTCTGTTTAAGTTCTCCAGTGGTATAATACAAAGTACTTTCCATTTAAGTTTTCTTAGTATTTCCTGTGGTACAATACAAAGTATTTCTTAGTGTTTATACTTTATAGTGTTACAACTCTCAGTATTTGCTAGTATCACCAGTATTTTTAGTGTTACAATGCTAAGTATTTCCTAGTATTTATTGTGTTTTCAGTGTTACCAGTGTTACAATTCCAAGTATTTCCTACTATTTCTTACTATTTCCAACGTTTCAATTGTTATAATACTAAGTAGTTCCTAGTATTTCTAGTGTTACAATTCTTAGTATTTCCAGTGTTACAATACTACATATTTCCAGTATTTCCAATGTTTCAATTGTTAAAATACTAAGTATTTCCTAGTATTTCTAGTCTTTTCAGTGTTACCAGTGTTACAATTCCAAGTATTTTCTAGTATTTCGTAGTATTTCCAGTGTTACAATCCAAAGTATTTCCACTTTTATTTTCCGTTTAAGTTTTCCTTGTATTTCATGTGGTACAATACAAAGTATTTCCCAGTATTTCCAATGTTTCAATTGTTATAATACTAAGTATTTCTCGTGTTTTCAGTGTTACCAGTGTTCTAATTCCAAGTATTTCCTCCATTACAATCCTAAGTATTTCCATTTTTATTTTCCATTTAAATTTTCCTGTGCTACAATACAAAGTATTTCCTAGTAATTCAAGTGTTACAATGCAAAGTATTTCCAAGTGTTTCCAGTGTTACAAGTGTTACAATCCTAAGTATTTCCAGTTTTACTTTCCATTTAAATTTTCCTAGTATTTCCAGTGGTACAATACTACATATTACCAATGTTTCAATTGTTATAATACTAAGTATTTCCTAGTATTTCTAGTGTTTCCAATGTTACCAGTGTTACAATTCCAAGTATTTCCTAGTATTTCGTAGTATTTCCAGTGTTACAATCCTAAGTATTTCCAGTTTTACTTTCCGTTTAAGTGTTCCTAGTGTTTCCAATGTAAAGTATTTCCTAGAATTTCCATTGTTACAATTCTCAGTATTTGCTAGTATGACCAGTATTTTTAGTGTTACCATGCAAAGTATATCGCAGTATTTCATAGTATTTCCAGTGTTACAATACTATTTCTAGTATTTCCAATGTTTCAATTGTTAAAATACTAAATATTTCTTAGTATTTCTAGTGTTTTCAGTGTTACCAGTGTTACAATTCTAAGTATTTCCTAGTATTTTCATAGTATTTCCAGTTTTACAATCATAAGTATTTCCAGTTTTACTTTTCGTTTAAGTTTTCTTAGTATTTCCAATGTTTCAATTGTTATAATACTAAGTATTTCCTAGTTTTACTTTCCCTGGAAGTTTTCCTATTATTTCTTGTGGTATAATACTAAGTATTTCCTAGTAATTTTTCCAGTGTTACAATACTACGTATTTCGTAGTATTTCCAGTGTTATAATACTACGTTTTTCCAGTATTTCCAATGTTTCAATTGTTACCATACTTAGTATTCCCAGTATTTCCAGTGTTATAATGGTAAGTATTTCGTACTGATACCAGTGTTACAATGCAAAGTATTTCCAGTATTACAATCTTCAGTATTTGCTAGTATATCAAGTATTTCCAGTGTTACAATCCTAAGTATTTTCAAGTATTTTCAGTTTTAGAATCCTTGCTCAGTCCCAAGTATTTCCTAGTATTTCCTGTCTTACAATACAGAGTATTTCCAGTGTTACAATACTAAGTAGTCCCTAGTATTTCGAGTGTTACAATCATCAGTAGTTCCAAGTATTTCTAGTATTACCAGTGTTACAATACTAAGTAGTTCCAGGTATTACGAAGTATTTCCAGTGTTACAATCCGAAGTATTTCGAGTTTTACAATCCTTGCTTGGTCTGACCATCCGTCTCGGTAGTTTCATAGTATTTCCAGTGTTATATCTGTGACTTTATTTCGAGTGTTACAATCCTAAGTATTTCCAGTTTTACAATCCTCGCTTGGTCTGACCGTCCATCTTAGGGTGGATTCCAGGTACTCGGGACCAGTATTTGCAGTGTTACAATCCAAAGTATTTCCCAGTATTTCCAGTATTATAATCCTCAGTAGTTTCTAGTATTTCCAGTGTTACAATACTAAGTAGTTCCTAGTATTTCGCAGTATTTCCAGTGTTACAATCATCAGCAGTTCCAAGTATTTCTAGTATTACCAGTGTTACATTACTAAGTAGTTCCAAGTATTACGTAGTATTTCCAGTGTTACAATCCGAAGTATTTCCAAGTATTTCCAGTTTTACAATGCTTGCTTGGTCTGACCGTCCGTCTCGGTAGTTTCGTAGTATTTCATGTATTACATCTATAACTTTATTTCCAAAATCCGGAGACAAACTTTGGATCCATCTGTGTGAGGATCGCTTCCCAAAGGAGAGGCCGAACAAACTATCTCCAAAAGGAGCCGGACCGTATGAAGTTGTCCGGAAAATCAACGACAGCGCTTACGAACTAGACTTGAAAGGTGAGTTTCAAATATCACCGGTGTTTAATGTTGTTGACTTGACTTTGTATGATGCAGCAGAATCAGTTATGAGGTCAGAACATTCTCAAGAGGGAGGGGGTGATGCAAATCTCCAACCTGAATCAAGTCAAGGAGCCCCGGTCCAGCCTTTTCCAACTATGCGATCAAAGCCCATGACGCGGTCAGGAGCAAGAACACTCCAAGAAAACATCAATGAGGCCATGGCAAACTTGGTTGCAAGCAAGGGGTTTATGAACTTGCCGAGAGATTGACCAAAATGAGCATTTCAAAGGGTAAAGAAATCAACCAAACAGACCAAAATGATTATCGGGACGCGAGGAAAGCTCATCGGGACGCGGGAAACAAGTATCAGGATGTAGCCTGAGACCATCAGGACACGGACAGTGATCATCGGGACGCAACCGGACATTATCGGGACGCAACTACAAACCATCAAGACACCAGCAAGCAACAACCGAGATGCAGGAGCCCATCCCCGAGACGCAGGCACTAAGTATCGGGACGCGAGTAATACTTATCGAGACACGAGCAAACATCAAGACGTGGAAGATAAGTCGCGAGATGCAGAAAGTTTATACCGAGACGGGGGTGAGTTAAACATCGAGCCAGCCCATTGTCGAGACGCGACAACTCCAACCTGAGACGCGACTGGGCCAAATATCGGACCAATACTCCACCGACCCATGGACATCGAAATCACTGGGCCAACTTCAGAAATTCCCGACCCAAATGATATTTTCCTCGGGCTAAACCCAATCTTCACCGAGACAAACATCCATGGGGGTATAAAATACGACCGACCAAATTATTCACATAATTCGGACTGACCACAAGGCGCGCATACACTTTACTTATTTACCATCACGCGTGTTTCAACATGAAGACACCTTCCCGCCCAGATTCATCCAATCCTTCCCCGACCATCACGCCACGGTAAGTCAGGTAATTTTATTCCCTTTTAAATTATTTGACCGACTGACAATTCGCACCACCATTCCTTTTTTCTTTATTTCGTTTAAGGCATTGTTTAGCAGTTTTCAATTTTTTTCTTTAGAGTAACGCATTATGTTCGCCACTTTCTTAGATTAGCATTTAATGTAATTTGCTCCAAAGAATCCACTAAGGGCACAGCTGACAGACAATTTATAAGTCTCCCTGCAGCATTGTATTTGACACAACTTTGATAATAAAATCTGAACTTTCTTCCTAAAGAAAACTAAAGCATTTCGTGCCTTAGAGAAATCCGAGATTTCTCACTAGTCTTATCACGGTTCCCTTCCATCGGATCGTGTGGCAACCATCGTTCCATCCTTACCCGTTCATCGACCATCGACCAATCATCCGGAAAGAGCCGTACGGCCAGCCGACTGATTCCATCGACCACTTCACCATTTCATCACTAACCATCTGACCAAACTACTCATGGGAGCCGTACGGCCGACGATAGTTTCCAGCTCCCATTTGCAAACCTCCGGTCCGGAGATTACATTATCTGGTATCAGAGCTTTAAAAGCTCCTTCTCAAGTGTTTTCTTTTCCGATTTCGTTTATTTTCATTTCATACTTATAAAAGAAAAATAACATTCATATCTCTTGCTCTCTTGTTTCAGGATTCCACACCCATCGGACCAGACCACACCAACCATCGCACACTCATCATCTCCGATCATCGCCCTGATAAATTCTTCTTCCTCGATTCATTTTCATCATTGTTCTCATCGTGCAACTAGTTTCAATTCGTGTAAAAAAAAAAGTATCATTGTCTACTTTCCATATTTAGAACCTGCGTGCATTTAAACTCCATTAGTCCGTTAATTAAGCCATTCCTTTAATCAAGTTATGCTGTCAATCACGTTTGAATTTTATATCATTCATTTAAATTTCATTTGCATTTTTTCCTTGGTCCAACATATTAAACTTACTTACATTATCAACTTATTATAATGTCAGGTGATAATACGGACACCAACCCACGCGATCAGTTCACACAAATCATGGCAGCCATAAAAGGGTTAACCAACTGTATCGTCCAGGTCGAGAACCGGCACAATGACGATGCCGACTACTCTGACGATGACAGCCGGGCTTTCCGGAGACGCGGTAACGATGATCCCGACCACGATCGGGAGACAATAGGCACGACGATGCACCACCTCGAGGCCAACCTCGACCAGAGCGAGAATGACCCTGAGGACACGATGATGATGACCAACGCCACGGTAGCAGGGACTTGAAACTCACCCCACCCACGTTTGCGGGTAAAATCAATCCTGAGGCTTATCTCGATTAGGAAAGGAGGATGAATTATATCTTCGACTACTATGACTACTCAGAGCAACGCAAGGTGTCCTTAGCATCTGCCCAGCTCACGGACAATGCCTTGGCATGGTGGGACAGAGATGTAGCTGACCGAAGATGGCGCAGGCTTCCCCAAATTCTCTCGTGAGAAGACATGAGCTTTCACCTCAGGAAACGATACGTACCGGCCTACTACCACCATGACCTCCAGAAGAAGTTCTGAAACCTTTCTCAAGGAACCAAAACGGTCGAAGAGTATTTTGAGGAGTTTGAAATCCTCAAGAACCAGTTAAAAGTCTCTGACTCACAAGAGCTCTGATGGCTCAATTTTTGGACAGACTGCAAGATCGTATTTCCCGAAAGGTTGAGCGCCAGCCCTAGGGAGACCTGGATGAACTCATCCACCTCGCCGTGCAAGCCGAGCAACACATTAAGAGGAATAATGCCTCTCTGAACCGTTCCAAGCCAGCTTGGACCCCACCAGTTCGAAACTTCGGCAAAGGCAAGGCGAGAGAACCAGCCCCCAAAAAGAAGCCTGAATTCAACCGCAGCGACAAGCGCCAGTTAAGCCCAAACTCCACAGGCCAGAGATGTTAAATGCTTCCACTGTCAGGGAAAAGGCCACTATGCCCGTGAGTGCCCTAACCAACGAGTCATGATCCTCAGAGACGATGGCGAGTATGAATCCAACGATGAAGCTGACCCAACAGATTCTGAAGAAGAAGTCATTGATTATCCAGAGGTGGAAGAGATGCTCGTGATTAAAAGAGCTCTCAGTGCCATGTATGATCCCGAGATGGTTAAAAGAGAAAACATCTTTCACATACGATGCACCATACAATCCAAGGTATGTAGCCTGATCATTGATGGTGGCTCTTGCACTAACGTGGCTAGAACCTATTTGGTTGATAAACTAGGGCTTAAGAAGACCAAACACCCACGTCCATGTCGCCTCAAATGGTTAAACGACGAGACTGAGCTTAAGATTGGGGAACAAGTGAACGTGCCTTTCAGTATAGGCAACTATGAGGACCAGGTCCTATGTGATGTCGTCCCAATGAAAGCAGGCCACATCCTGCTAGGCCGGCCATGGCAATTCGACAAGGACACCATTCACAGTGGACGGACCAACTACTACACCTTCATGCATCAAAACAAGAAGCACAGTCTTGCCCCACTTACCCTACAAGACGTCTATAAAATGCAAAAGGCAATGGACAAAGGTTCCAAGGTAAGTAAAACCAACCTATATATTTCTTCCAACCGTGTTTTAAAAACCATTGAGCGCAAAGAACATGTGCTACTCATGATCTTCAGGGAAAGTTTGTTTTCAGGGACTGAAAAAAGGAACTTCCTAAGGAGATGCACCACCTCATGGAGTCCTTCAAAGATGTCTTCCCCAAGGAGATACCAGCAGGACTGCCACCTATCCGGGGAATATAACACCAAATCGACCTCGTACCAGGAGCACCTCTGCCCAACCGACCAGCCTACCGAGTCAACCCTGAGGAAGCTCAGGAGCTGGAAGCTGGAACGCCAAGTCCATGACCTCAACTCCAATGGCTACATCCGTGAAAGCCTTAGCCCATGCTTGGTACCAGTTCGATTAGTCCCTAAAAAGGATGGTTCTTGGCGTATGTGTGTTGATTGCAGGGCTATAAACAACATCACTGTTAGTGCTAACACCCGAAATGTTTATCCTGGACGATGTTCTTAGCTTTGTCTTGGAGAGGGACATGCCAGCAGAGAAAGATTCGCATGTCCCAACCCTCACTGCAAACTCAGCAACCCCGTAAGCACCGAGCATGGCACACTGGTCTTCAACACTAGATAAGATTATAAAATGTTTATAGAGTCGAAAACGGGAAGATAAGTCGGAATTGTGCAACCCTTAGAACCAAACAACGCATAGCGTAGCAAGGAAATATCTTCAGAAAAATCCTAACCTATCGAAAACCCAGGTAGAACGCTCCAAAGCACGCTGGTACACCAACAATTTTGATAAAACTGCAAACATCTACTCGTATAAAAAACATGACAAGTCTCTGCCGACGAATATAAAACATCGCTAAAATACATCAAACGCTCCTAAGCATCTCAAAACTCTGGAACATCACGAGTGAGTAAAAAAGTACAAACTACTCAACTCTCCTATGACAAACATACGAAATCCTGAATACCCCTACCTAGAACAGGCAATCACAACACCCCAAACATGCATAAAATCGGAAATCAAAAGTCTGAATGCATAAAATTATCGAAGCCATCGGGACGAAGCCCAGCCAAAGTCACAAAAGTAGGCCTCAAGAGACCCAGCAACAAGCAAAAAAAGATAAAAGATAAGGAGATAATTGTTTTAGACGTGATCCTCCTCTGGAACCTTCTCGGTTTGGAGCCTCTCATCTTCTCCTCTCTCGATCCTTCAGCCTCATCCCTGACCGGTTTGGCATTCTGTCCGTCCGGCTCGGCCGAAGTCCCCCATCTATTGTTTTCGTACAAAAACTTTCAGAAAAATATTTAATAAAATAATAACAATATCGAAAAACTTATCCCGAACAGTCTTTTCAGAAAATGCTTTTACGGGAAACTTTCAAAAAACTTAACTCGAACGGTTTTTCAACACTAGCCCAAACGACATGCCGTATGTTCGGCTCGGCCCAAAACTCCGCCAAGTGACGTGCCACACGTCCGACTCGGCCTAAAACCTTGGCCAAACGACGTGTAATATGTTATGCTCGGCCTCGAACTGGGCACCAGTCAGTCTTCAAAAAAAAAAAAATTTCGAAAAACTTAACTCGAACTGTTTTTCTACGACAAAACTTCAATATATATATACTCGAACATTCAAATTCCACATAACAACTACTTTTTGTACAATTTTTTGATAAACCAATAAAAGTCGCGATTTCTCAAACTTTTCGAATCATGAACCGAACATTTTGACCAAATGACTTACACTCGGCCTGATCGCTACTCCAGAGACTGAGCCGGATGGTGCTGCCTCCTCCCGTGCGTGTGCTGAGGCCGTGCCGGACGTACCTGTCGGCCACGTCCCGCAATCACGACTGCCTAGGCCATAAAATCTTTCTTCCTTCCCGAGGCCGAGCCGGATGGTGCTGCTTCCTCTTGTGTGTGTGTGCTTAGACCGAGGCGGACGTGCTCCTCGGCCACGTCCCGGCAATCACAACCGGCTCGGGAAGAATCTCTTCCTTTCTTTTTGAGGCTGAGCCGAACGGTGCTGTTTCATCTCGCGCTTATGCTGAGGCCGAGCCGGACATGCTCCTCGGCTACGTCCCGGCAATCACGACCGTCTCGGCCAGAGACTCTTCCTTTCTTCCCGAGGCCGAGCCAGACAGTGTTCGACTCTTCCTGTGCCACTTCCAATTGCCGAGCCAGATGTGATCATGCATGCTTGGTCCTTCATCTTCGAGATCAGTTAAAGAACTTATCAATGTTTTTGCAACGTTCTTATCAATCGAGGATGGTATAACTATTAACTAAAAACAAACCAAAGATGAAGGATGAAATCGAACCGAGCCGGCAGGGAGAGTATCGTGGGCTTCTCGAAGATTCTCGAAAGATTACTCAAAGTCGGTGGAAAAGACAAAGATAAAGGTTCCCACATCGGAAATCAGGCTAATTAAAGCTTAAAGTTTTCAAGTATATATAGAAATCAATGTATATCTTTCAAAGTAGATTCTCAATTCTCATACTCATTCTTTCGCACTTAGAGATTCAAGCATTATAAACTTTCCTTTTCGCTTTTTTCCTTTGTGCGGAAATCTTTTTTAGTTAAAAAATTGCTTTTTGATATTTTTCTCGAGTTTCTCTTTTCAGAATTTTTGGGACCTAATTATCGACTTAACTTTCCTAAAATATGTTGTGCGAAATCGGTTCCCACACCAGATGAAGAGAACAGAGCTTCATTGGTTTTTAGGAGTTCCTTCAGCAAGATGGTGATTAATGCAACCTCCTTTGGCCTCCCTTGTGTTTGATCCTGCTCGTAGTTGTTCTAAAAAACCCAGCCATGCCATGATCGATTATCTCCAGCTCCTTGTTGATGATTGTGCTTGTGTCCTTGCGGCTGAAGAATGTGTGAGCTTGGGTCTTATAAACATATCTGAGGGCTGGATGTCGGATCTTTGAGCACTTGACTACACCGGGTCTGAACTTTCCAACTTCGACTGAATCCCAAAGAGCATCAAGCTCTTCTTTCTCTATGTCAAACTCAGTGTCTCTTTCAATGGCAGGGCGAAATCCAAAAATCGCCTCAAGCTCAGTAAATGATACTTAAAATGGGTGGGATCCATACTTGTAGCGCACGTAGCCGTTTCCATCTCCTACATATCTCTTCTCTTCTATTGGCTTGTAGAACTTGACATATAAAGTTGATAAGACTTGAAGTGTAGTCCGGTCATGAGAAGGTAATGGTATCTTCATGAACTTCTTCACAGCCATCGCATCAAACAACAATTGAAAATCTTCATAGATGCTAAGTTGCATCATTGTAAGGACATGCATGTATCTTGTTGCCTTGAAATCCATGAGGTTGAATGCGGCATTCATCTCCTCCTCTGACTATTATGCTTTCTTGTTCTTGGATGTTCCCTTAGTTACCTTCTTTCCTTCTCTCTTTTTGGATCTTTCTGCTCCACTTTTACAAACTCGCAACATTTCTTCTCTTAGAGTGATTGGTGTGAACAAAAAGAAAAACTTGTAGAAGTTTTAGCAGAATGGAGCGTATCGGGTAGAGAGAGAGTATTAAAGAAGAGGGGTGTTCCTTGCTTTGGCGAGAGGGTCACTTTAGTGGAGTTTGATGCCAAGGGAAATGTGTGGGTGGAAGAAACATGCATTGGCTGTTTATGGAGGTGGTGGGGAGAAGGTAACTTGGCCAAAAAACCTGAAGCTCCATATCCACTCATTTCTTATCCGGATGCTAAACATGCGGGCCAGGGAAAGTGAGATTTTTTGGGTAAAAGAAATGAATATTCTATTCATTTCAGATAAAGATCGATGCTTCCTCGATGTTGGTAGCTCGATCTAGACTTCCCAATCTTTCTTTCCTCATTTCCCAACCTGGCTTTGATGCAGCGCTACTCGATCTGGACCAAGAGTGAAATGCCCCTTTTCCGAAATTGCCTAAGCTCCCTTGCCTAGTCCCTAGAAAAATCTGAAACAAATTCTAAAACATCTAGAAAAAGAATTCTATAGTATAAGGATAAGCTTGGGGTGTCTCCCACGAGAGCTTATTTAAAGTCACTTTACTTGACTTTCTTTCCTTCTTTTTGTTCAATCAGCCATGGGGGAATGAGCACCCCCTGATCCTGAAGAAGGATCTTCCTCATTACCGAACATGTTCATAAAGCTAGTAATAGACCTTCAGAGAGCTTCCTCATTGTTCACTTCATTTCCATTGTTTTCAGTAAATAAGATTTTAATGTTAACCTTGAAGTGAGAAAATGGGAGCGCTCCTTGCTTGTTTTTGTAAGTAAAAAGAGGTTCACCATTATTATCGGGCAATTTCTTAAGACCCATACCTTTCAAGAACACGTTGAGTGAGCTTTCTTGTTTGATCTCCTTCGTGGTAGTTTTCTCCTTGATTGGTGTCCCCATGATTCCTTGTACTCAGTGATTCGCCTTCTGCGAGGTCTTCTTCTTTCTGGCCTTTTCTTTTTTAATAATCCTAAGGGAGAAGGCTGTGTTTCTTCTCTCCTTTCCTTTGGAAGGCAGAAACCTCAAGATGCAGGTCTCACTTACGTGTAGCTCAATCGTTCCAGTTTTTCAGTTGAAAAAAACTCCTCCTTCTTAAGGCTAGGAAGGGTCTTCCAAAAAATAGAGTCTCCTTTTCTACAAACTCCATCTCGGTTACCAAAAATTCTGTTGGGAAACCCATGTTGCCTATCATGACCAGGACACCTTCCACCAACCCTAGGGTAATTGTTGTACTTCCATTTGCCATAGCGAGAGGTTTGTAATAATCCTTGATGTTACTGCACCTGAGACTGATTGTTGTTGTTGAAGATATCACGTTTGCGCTTGCTCCAAGGTCACATTAGCATTCTTCAAAGATGATTCCATTGACATGGTAAGGTAAGGTAAATGAACCAAGATCTCCTTGTTTTTCAACGACAAGGGGTTCTTTTCTCTTTTTGAACTCAGTTCCCAACTCAACAGTAACACTTCCAAGGGCTTTACTTGCTTTAGCGTAGAGCTCTTCCTTGAGGTATAAACAAAAAGCTGGGATTCCTCCACTATTGGCCATGCTAGCAAATTGGTCTTCCATTGTTTCCTCCTTCTTCCTCACTTGGTGAGGAAGAAGTGATCTATAATCTCGAGGGATTCTTCCTTGGACTACTCCCTCCAAGACTCTTCTAACATGGGTCATGTTTTGTTTTAACCTTCCCCTGCCACTTACGACGTCAATGTACACATTGACATTGGAGTAATGTATGCGAGATTGGCTCTTGATGTTGGAAGTTTGCCAAAGTTGGTGGTATGGCAATAGTCTTTAGGATTCATTACAGCTTTGCATGGAATGTTGGTCTGAGAAGTAGAAGCTATTCCATTGTTGCGTTCCAACATTTTGACTATAGAAGCTAAGGCATCGATCTTGATTGTCAGTTTGGTGTTGAGACCATCAATCTTGTTGTGGACTTCAGAAAATCGTTTGGGGATGTCTATTTTGATTGTTGCTTACCCATGAATAAGCTTCTTCATGCTTCGTTCGATGTCAAATCCTTGTTGTGGTGCTTGTCCTGCTTGGCCTTGGTTATAACTGGATGGTGCAATGCCTTGTGGTGTTTGCTGAAAGTTTCCTTGAAACGGATTTCTTGGTTGGAAAACTTGTTGGTTGTTGTAGTTGTTGAAGGCTTTGGGGACTCCTTGTTTCTGGTGAGGGTAACTTTGTTCTTGTGGATTGGCCACATAAGTGCTTCGGTAAGAGAGGTTGTTGTTTGGCCGCCTGTTGTTGTATTCTCCTTGGGCATTTGGATATGTCATTTCTTCATACTGATAACCATCTCTTTCTTGGGGACCATATCTTTGACATAGTGCACTTCCTTTGTTGTTGTTTGAGAGAGAATAAGCTTGTCCAACTTGTCATTTAACTCAATAATGAGTTTCTTGTTGGAATCTTCTTCGTCTTTAGCGCCTCTATTAGTTCGGTCATAATCTTCACTCTATGTGGAATCGCTTTGGGCGAGGTTCTCCACCAGCTGGAGCCTTTCAGTCACTTCTTCTGCAAGGAAATTTCCATTGATAACGGTATCCAGAGGCATTCTAATCTTGGGGTGGACACCTCTATACAGTGTACTTTGTAAAGACTCTTAAAGCCGTGATGTGGACACTGAGATGTGTAGCTTTTGAACCGCTCCCATGCATCGCCAAACGTCACGTTGGTTTTTTGTGTGAAACCACTAATCTCGTTCCTTATTCTGGCCGTCCTCGTAGGTGAGAAGAATTTTGTTAGGAAAGCTCTTTTTCAGTCAGCCCATGTGTTGATAGAACCTTGCATTAGAGATTTTTCCCATGAACGCGCCTTGTCTCCAAGTGAGAATGGAAATATGCATATCTTGAAGCCATCTACACTAACTTTGTTGATTTTTCGTCATGGAGCAGATCTGATCAAAGTTATCAAGGTGGTCGAGTGGATCTAGTAAGGGTATACCGAACAAACAGTTCCCTTGGACCATTGAGATTAGGCCGCTTTTGATTTTGAAATTGTTGTTTTGCACCGTAGGAGGTTGTACACCAGTACGGTTTGTAGTTGTGCTTGGTGTGTCGTTAGCTCCGATTGGACGTGGTTCTCGTTGATGTTGAGCTTTGGCCTGACCTTGGCGTTGCTGTCCTTCAGGTATGTCGCTGTTCTGTGCACTAGCTTGGTCTTGTGGTGGTGCAGCAGGGACTCCGTCATGTTGTTGATTCTCGGCAATGCCAGGTTCATCTTGGTCGAGGAGAACATCATTGACATTCATCATACGGGACTCTTTTACGAATAAAGCGTTCAAGCAAGTGGATGTTTTGGTCTGGTTCGATGAGGTTTTGTTTTCTTTGGGAGAGTAGGTTCATTCATGTCCTCCACAAGCAAAGTAAAACTAAAAACTATGGAACTAATTAGACCAAAAGGTTTGTCTTTTAATACGCTAAGAACTTATTTGAATAGAACTTCCTCAAATAGGCAACAACGCCAATTGATATCCCACCTTTTCAGCTTGTAGGTCAATACTCCACTTACAAATGATTGTAGTATAATAAAGGTTTATATCGAACCACTTTTGAGGGTTGGAGCAAATCAGTTCTTATAAGCAATCAAAGGCTCTCCACAAAGATGAAAGAGAGAGATAGAGAAAATTAAGATTCGAGAAGTGAAAAAAGGGGAAGCCTTGTGTCACTTAACGCCAAAACGATTTAAAAATAAAAAGCTGAATAGCAACGTAAATAATGAAAAGTAAAAAGTGGAATCAGATAGTAAATAACAGAATATTAAGCATATTAGGTTAAAGTAAGATTGTAACAAGTAAAGGTGGAGATTTTATAACTAAAAAAGGAGTTCTTGATGGTTTTTCATAAGGGGAAGAAGTGTCTTACCTTTCTAAACATATCTGTATGTGCATCTCTCAAACATTAACTTGTAGCAAGGCTTGAGGTTAGAGGTTCCTAATTAAGATTATTCCATTCTCATGGCTGAACCCCTTTGCAACCTGAGCCGCCAAAGCTAGCTTCTAACTAGTGACTGTGAAAGGAAGCAAGCTTTAAAATCATGCCTCATTGAAACTTGAGACCCCTTAAACAGCCAGTGTCCTGGCCCAAGATAGGTCTCATCCGCTCTAATGGTTCCGGCTTAACTCGAGGAGTGGTTCTCTCTCCCAAGAAGCCTACGAACATGCTATAGGTGATCAAGTTACCATGCACATTAAAAGAGAAAAGAGAAGAAGAGTCTTAGATTGAAGGATTGAGCCGAGATTTAGTATGCTCAAGACAGCTCCTTTTCCTTCAAACCATCAAGATAAGAGATTTTTTCATTAGAAGTTTAAGCAAAAAAACAAAAGGAATTAAATAAAATGAAAGAAAGTAAATTGAAAGGAAGTAAATTGTAGAAACTTAATTTAACATAAAGATAAACTGAGTTCAAGCTCTCCTCCAAGCGCAGTGTGGGGAAATAAAACAAGGAAATAAGAACAGGAAAATAAGAAAAAGAGAACAATTGCTTTAATTCTAGTTGACGGCACACCCGATTTGGTTGAGGCAAGGTTGCTTTTATAGAGGAGACAGATGGGGATTACCAAAAACCTTACACGCATTGGGACCACTCATAGGGATGAGCTTCTTTTGTCCTTATGCATGAGCTAGATGTGTGCTTCATTAATTGTATGGTCATGCAACATATCGAGGGGAGCATTGAAGAGGGCTTGTGGCCGAACATGAGACAGCTTTTGTTTGTGTCGGATCTCGCACCCCCAGTGTGAATCCAGTAGATCGCTTCGAAAATCAATACATGTTATCAAGACAAAACAATCTCCCCGTAAGTCGCCACCCAACCACTTTGACGAGGAAGAATAAGGAACTCAGACCTCGCCCAACATCCCGAGGCAAGTCGCATGAATTCTAAGAGAAACACTTCGAGAACGAGCTCAGAGTAAGGAATCAAAGGAAGGGCGAGGAGTGAGGACATAAGGTGCAAAGTCATTAAACTTTTGCTCGTTTCTCATTCCTCTAAAGGTTGTAACCTATGGATTTAGGGGCAATTATATGGCCAAAACATAAGTGTCAATCATTGTATAAATACTCCCCCTAAATCATTGGGAGAAAATATATTTTTCCGATACAACAATCCGGTTATCAATAACAAAAGTATTCACCACTTTTCTCTTAGCTAAACATTTGTTCATTCTTTGGATTATCACTTAGCTTTTTCTGTCCATCTTACCGAAAGAAATCTCCTGTTTAATAAATAACAGCGTGAGAGATTTCCAGCACCCACATTTTGGCGCTAGAAGGAGGGGTATTCTTTCTCTAGCATCTTTTCTTTTTCTTTCTCACAGGAAAAATATTTTTTGCTCATCATGGTTGACGGAGAACATTCTCATCCTGCTACCAACGTGGCAATCCTAGAGTCCATTGGGCAGAATCATCAGACCATGAACACCGTATGTCAACAAGTGCAGAGGCTCCAGAATGATGTCGACGCCCTTCGCACAGATCAAGCCGACACAGCACGTGAACGAGCGGAACTCTTAACCCGCATAGGCTCCACACACAAATCCGCACATGGAGCCAACAACAACCACAATGGTGATCCCACTGGTTCAAACCCGCAAGATAATAACCCCACTGTCAATCCTAATAACACTATTTTGATTGGTTCCGAAGAGGACGAAGATCCAGCGGCTACCTAATAGATCCCTTGGAATAAAAATGCCCTTTGCTGGTGTGTTGGATATGATTGATACCGCAGCTACTAGCATGCACGAATCAAATGTGACCGGGGTTGCAGAAGGCCCTTGGTATTCTCCACTCCACTGAACCAAAGAAGTGACCCTTAACTACGGATTCAAAGGAGGTTTGTTGCTTGTGGAAGTATCCCTTACCAAATTCAACGAAGTGTTCCAGAAGAACTAAGAGGTTTTCCTCTCAAGACAAAAGATAAAAAATGCTGGATGATGTTTATTAGAAAGAGAACGATGAGTACTACAAAGAAAAAGGAAAATAGTTTTCAATCACAAAAAAATTAAGAAAAGAAATAAAAATTGACTCGCAATCAAATGGCCCTTCATTCCATGCGGTTCTGAAATATGACCCCTCGGCTACCGATGTCCAGGTTCATTCAGCATGTTTGGTCCGAGCCTTCATGTGCGCGTATGATGCAAACATGGGTTTCTCCGATCAAAATGAGTTCCTCTCGAGGCATTTTGAAAGTCCCTCGTTCGATCTCTTTCTTAAACTCCAAAATACGATTAGACAACTTTTGTTCGGAAGAAAAGACGAATGGATCATGGCAACTGAAATCGGATGAAGTTGGCTCAGTGGTCGGGTGAGCATACCGGGCCAAAATGGGGGCATCTCGATGCATAGAAAATTCTACTTGAGCAAATCTAGTTCTATCTTGACCGTTGGTCTTATCTTGATGTTTGACTCGAGAAAGATCACGAGTTTGCCGAGAGATTCGGTCGTCTGTTAGTGACTCCAATCGTAGCCTATGTCCGGACTGCAAAGGATAGATACGAAACACGGCACTGTTGGATTTGTCCAATCCTCGGGAAAAACTGGTTTCTTCCCTGGGTAAAACCTCGGGTCCTCGATAGTCAGCTCCCGATGCTTCCTGTTCCGGTACAAGCTATTCCTCATCCTCCAAGCTATCGGTATTGGTTTGGCTCAGTGCTTTGCCCCGGACTCTATCATTCTCCTCCTTTTGAATAGGATATCTCCAGAAATCTGGCTCATCTCGCACAAAAAGAGATAAGCCAAAAACATTAAAGTTTGAAGAGATGTCGTACTTACCTTGAAGATCAATTTTCTTGGCATTGTTGTGCACCTTCTTAACCACTTGCAATGGTCCATCCATTCTGGGCATAAGTTTTGATTTTCTTTCTTCAGGAAACCGTTTCTTCCTAAGGTGAATCCATACGAGATCACCTGGTTGAAAAACAACGTTTCATCTGCCTTTGTTCGCGTACTTCTCATACTGCCTCGTTTTCGCCTTGATGTTGGCACGGACGCTTTTATGAATATGTTTGACCAGTTTGGATTTCCTTTTTCAATTCCAAACTTACTTTCTCACTTAAAGGTAATGGAATTAGATCAAGAGGAGACAAAGGTTTAAAGCCATAAAAAATTTCAAAAGGTGAGTGCCTAGTAGCTGAATGAACGGACTGATTATAGGTAAGCTCAACATGCGGAAAGTTTTCTTCCCAAGTCCTAAGATTCTTTTTAACTATCGTTCTGAGCAGTGCAGTAAGAGTTCTATTAACTAATTCAGTTTAACCGTCTGTCTGAGGGTGATAAGTAGTTGAAAATTATAGCTTAGATCCTAACTTGGTCCACAAAAGTTTTCCATAAATAGCTTAAGAACTTAACATCTCGGTCTGAAAGAATGGTTATAGGCATGCCATGAAGTCTAACTATTTCTTTAAAGAACAAGTCAGCAATGTAGGATGCATCATTAGTTTTCAAACAGGGTATAAAATGTGCCATTTTCGAAAATCTATCCACGACCACAAAGATGGAATCTGTACCTGTTCTAAACCTAGGTGATGCAACCCCAGGAACGAGGTTACTTGATGGATGATGATGGAATGAGGGCTGGCCATAAGGAACGAGGTTTCCTTCGAGCCGGTAGAAATGATCTGATGAATGGTAGAAGTAATTGACTCTCTCAGTCAGTGAATGAAAAAGATCTCTGAGTCACACAAACAACTTACTTCACAGTTTTGTAAGGAACCTAAGTGCATCTCATACCTAAACTCTAAAGAACAAAATTCAAAGACACATTCTTTGAAGAGACATAATACTTTTTTTATTAATTTTATGATTCAAGGCGTGCCTTACAAATGGTGATGGTGGTGAGCTTATATAGTGCGCTCAAGTACAAAGATCTAAAGAATTAAAAACAAGAGAGAAATCAGCAATTTAGAGATATCATAAGGAAAAAGGCTGAATGAAAGGGATTTGTTGACTCCTTTGAATCTTGATAGCTTGGGCAGGTAATGACGATCCTTTGGAGTGTCTAGATTCATGAAAATTTGTCTCCATCCGCAGTTCCAATGAGAATATAGCCGTTGGTCTTCTTTGGTGGACAATGTAGTGAATGTGATTGAAACTACGTAAGGAAGGTTGGTCCAAATGCTTCTCCGCCTGATCCTGTGTGAAATGGTTCTTGCTACGGTATTGTAGAGTGTTTCTATGAGAGTATTAATGTCTCCTGGTCGCCACAAATAAGTTTGGAAGCTCTTAAACAGAACTGGTGTACACATTTCCCCAAATAGAACCAAGTTGCCCGGTATTGAAGAATTGGTGATAACTTCGGCTTCCGTAGGATATTTCTTGGTTTCTTGGGCTCTCCGGAACCATGAGAGATCCATTAAGAATCTCCAGGTTGTCTTAGGCTGAGATATTGAATAAGTTGGGCTGTGTAGCTCGATCTTTGCCCTGGTCGTGAATTGTGGTCCGAAATCGGGTTGCCAGATAGTAAGATCCATATCTACTAAGTCAGAATCCGGTTTGATGTGAATCCAGTTCTCCAATCTTCTTTGATGACTTTAGAGTCCAAAACGGTTGGATTCGTTGCTTAACTCTTCCTGGTCCGGTCCGTATACTTTATTTAGTAGTCGTCGGTCTCGATAGGGTCTATGGTTTATCCTCTGGGTTGAACCTCTCATAACTTGTTCTTCGGAAAAGCTTTGGGCATGATTCTTCATCGTGGTATATATTAAGTGGGTTGAGTATGTTCTACAAGTGTTTTTTGAGCTGGAATGGGCTTGAACTCAGCTCATTGGTTTCTTTAGCTCTCCTAAACTTCATGTTTTCCACCTCCAAGGCTGGCTCTGGTTTGGTACTGGTTTGGAGGTTTACATCATCCTCTCCCCCTTGTGAAGGTTCTGTCCTCAGAACTAATTTTCCTGTACCAATAGAAAGCAAGTTAGCTTTCATTCTCCATTGGGAGTTTAAAACCTTACCTTGGTATTGCCGTGGTTTGGTTTATAAGGTGGCTCTCCGTTGAGCAGGAAGGATAGGATCACGCCTCTTCTCTGGTATGGTGCATGGCTCCTCTGTGTTGTAGCCCTTGTACATCTGATAACCTCGATTGTGTTCTCCATTAAAGGTGATGACTCTTTGATCTGAGCTTGGTCTAGCAACAAGGTGTTATCTGCTGAAACTTCTTTGTAATTTATGTACTTAATACCTGAACTAATCTCAAAACTTTGGACAAGAAACAAGTGCATTATATCTAAATTTAAAATCATAGAGATATGCTTTGTAAAATTTAATCTCATATTGATGCTATTAGCTAGCTGAAATATAATTTGCTCTTTGTCTTGGTATGTTTGGATTGCTCCAAAACTTTTCTCCTTCATATGTTTCTCCACGCCATGATCCTTGGGCTCCTTAGTGTGTCCTGTAACAACATCCCTTGGCAAAGACAAGTGCATCATACCAAAAGTACACATTACAAAACTTGATTGAACTTGACTATCCTTATATGAATCCAGTTTGAGTTCTAATGAATGTGAAGTTTCTATTGGTCTAGTTGGACATCTTTCAGCATAATGACCTTTTTGATGGCACCTCTAACCAGTCGACTGTTTAAAATTCTCAAGGTTAGGAGACATATCTTGGGTTGGTGTGCCTTGTGACTTTGGTAGAGTATTAGAGTTGGATATTGTTGGTGAAACTTCTCTTCTCATAAGCTGATGTTTTGTTGTAGGCTATATTCTCCTTGGTGTGGACTGAAGCTTCTCTACAAATTCATGGTACATTTGTGCCTTTAGTTCTCTCCAATCTGAAATTGACTTCTTATTGATATTTGGAATGCTCTTCTTTAGCCACCATTCAAAAGTTGTTTTTGTAAAGGCTGAGACAGCTTGTATTAACTTCTTTTCCATTGGGATTTTGTTAGTTTTTAACCATTCATCCATGTTTCTTTCCCACTGAAAGAATACTTCAAGGTCTTTACTGATTCCTGAAAAGACTAGGGAGCCTCTTCTTCTTCTTGACTGGTTTGGTGGTTTAGGCTCAACATATTTGGCATTTGATGCATCTTCTTCTTCAGACATATCTTTCTCCTCTTGTTTCCAATTGTCCTCTTCTTCTTCCATTGTCTGTACCTGAAATAAACACAAAGTGTATGAATAGTTTCAAAAAAATGGTATTATGCAAATATGGATAGACAAAAATTTAATAAACATGGACGGACTCTTTTATAACTTTTTGAATTAATATGTATGCAAGTTTGAGTAAAATTAGTCAATGCAACAATTCTGTCTATGTGAACAATGGCTGTATGCAAGAATTCAAAATCAAATCCTAATTGTAATGCACATGTTTTCTAAGTATGGAAACAACAAAATTATGCTTAATTTTTTTTTTTAAATGCAATTGATTTTGTGGAATGAAACTAAATGATAATCACAAATGATTTGCAGACTAATATTCTTCACCAAACGAATGCAATTATGCAAATGACACCTAAATGCAACAAGTTTATGCAAATCAAAATGACTATGATTCAAAAATGCAAACAAAATATCAGGGACTCTTTTTAGAACAGTTCTTTCAAAGAACAATGAGGCACACACAAATGATTGTCAAAGAACAGAAAATCTTCTGAAATAAAGTATTTGCCAAATGCATGCTTAGTATAAGAAAGGTACGGTTCTCTGAAATATAGATCAGACTCGTACAAGTCTTTAACAAATTCAAATCCCAAAAGCTTGGTTCCATGAGAAGACAAAAGTACATACCTTCGAGAAAGTGCATCAGCAACTATGTTCTCTTTACCTTGTTTGTACTTAATGACATATGGGAAAGTTTCTATGAATTCAACCCACAGTGCGTGTCATTTATTAAGCTTTTGTTGCTCGGAAACCTTAGAGATTGGTGTCCGTATGTATCACAAATTCCTTAGGTCACAGGTAATGTTGCCAAGTCTGAAGAGCTCTCACCAAAACGTACCGTTCTTTGTCAAAGGTGGGGTAATCAAGATTTGCTCCACCAAGCTTCTCACTGAAAAATGCAATGGCTTTCCCGTCCGACATCTGCACAGCACCAATACCCACGCCTGAGGCATCACACTCAATCTTAAATGTTTTAGCAAAATCTGGAAGTACAAGTAGAGGGGCTTGAGTTAACTTCCCTTATAAGGTTTGAAATGCATCTTCTTGAGCTTGCTCCTACTTAAATATCATGTTCTTTTTTATTACTTCAGTGAGGGGTGCTGCAATGGTACTAAAGTCCCGGACGAAATTGGCTAACCCTTGGAAGCTTCTGACTTCACTGACGGTTTTAGGACTAGGCAAATCCTTTATTGCTTTGGTATTTTCCTCGTCCATGCGGATTCCATCAGCACCTACAACAAACCCCAAAAAGACTAGGTGATCTGCTCCAAAAGTACACTTCTTTTCATTAGCATACAATATTTTTTTTCTAAGTACTTCCAAGACTTTTTCCAAATGCCTAGCATGCTCATGCATGGTCTTACTATAGACTAATATGTCATCAAAGTATACAACAACAAATTCTCCTATAAAAGACATCAGAACATGATTCATTAATCTCATAAACGTGATGGGTGCATTAGTTAGGCCAAACGGCATTGCAAGCCATTCACATAGTCCATGTTTAGTTTTAAAAGTCGTTTTCCATTCATCCCCATATTTCATCCTTATTTGATGATAACCACCCCTAAGATCAATCTTAGAAAAGACTTTAGACCCATATAGTTCATCTTAACGAGGTATGGAATGGCGATACTTAACCGTGATATTGTTGACAGCCTGACAATCAACGCACATTCTCCATGAACCGTCCTTCTTTGGTATGAGCAGAACTGGTACGACACACGGACTTAGGCTTTCCCGGACGTATCCCTTTTCTAGCAACTCATTCACCTGTTGTTGAAGTTCCTTTGTTTTGACCGGGTTGGTACGATACGCGGGGCGGTTTGGTAGAGAAGCTCCGGGGACCAAATCGATTTGGTGTTCAATCCCATAGACTGTTGGTAGCCCCATTGGGGTTTCTTCAGGGAAGACATCTCTATACCTGTCTAACACGTTCTTGAGTTCACTTGGCAGCTCCGGTGCAGGGTTAGAAGCCATTAGAGTTTCTTTGTACACAAGCAAAAAGGTAAGACTGCTGAGACAACATATTTTTCCTTACTTGGCCTTGCTTGATGTAAAAATTGGACTGCTTGGTCTGTGCTTTAGTTGCCTCTTATTTTTTTTTTTGTCTTCGCGACTTCTTTTCAACTGGATTTGATCTTGGTGCACTTCGGCTAGCGATAGTGGTACCAATATAATCTTATTGCCGTCGTGGTCGAATGAGTGTCGGTTCAAGAAACCATCATGTATCACCCATTTATCGAACTACCACGGCCTTCCAAAGAGTATGTGTCTCGCGTCTATCGATAGTACATTGCATACGATCTCATCCTGATATCGACCAATAGTGATCGGTACCGTGACATGCTCTTTGACGTGTAACTCACCGGATTCGTTCAACCATTCGAGTTTGAATGGTATCGGGTGCGGCCACGTCTCAAGGCCGAGTTTCCTAACGAGCATATCACTGGCAACGTTAGTGGAACTCCCACCATCGATGATCAATGAGCAGATTTTATTTTTAACATAACAATGAGAGTGAAAGAGATTCTCCCTTTTCTTCTGTTTTGAGCTGGACACTTAGTGATCTCCAGGTCACCAACAGCTGCGTTTGTGTCGGATAGTCGTACGGTCCTTCCTCATCAAAGATTGGTCTGGTATCTTCCATCTTGCCTTCTTCTGCTTCCGATTTCACTTTGCCATTTTGAAGTAAGATCATCACCTTCTGGTTGGGATAGCGGTTCGTGTAATGTCCTAACCCATGACACTTATAACACCTGATATCTCTTGCTCTGCTCGTGGATTCCACGGCCTTGCCTTTATCATCACGAGGTGGAACATTATTCTTAAAATCAGAAGTTGTTGACAATGAAATCTTACCTTTGTCCGGGTAACTTGGTTTTGGGGCATAGGTAGGTATCGGAGTGAAAGATGGTTTGGTGTATCCCCTTCTCTTGACTTGTTGTTCGATCATGATCGCTTTGTGCAGCATTTCTTCAATGCTTTCAAATTCTTGCAGCTCCATTCTGTCTTGTATTTCACGGTTCAATCCTGCAAGGAATCGAGCCAAGGTTGCATCCAAGTCATCTTCCACGTCCGCTTTAAGCATCAGCTTCTACATTTCTTGACTATAATCCTCCACGTTTCTAGTTCCCTGCACCAATCTTCTTAACCTGTGATAAAGATCCCTGTGCTAATGACTAGGGACAAAACGCTTCCTCATTAGCTCAGTTAGTTCTTACCAAGTAGTTATTGGTCTTTCACCCATTCTTCCAATAAGTGTAACAACCTGATCATACCAACTGATGGCGTACCCACTAAATTCAGTTATTGCAAGTCTAACGTTCTTTTGTTCAGAAAAATTTTGACGGAAAAAATATTAGAATACCATGAAACTATGCATATATTACTAGAATAAAATAAATATTTCAAAATTTACTCAAATCTCTGTATACCTTAGGAAATGACGATAAACACCCTTGATTTTATTTATTTATTTGAGATTATTTTTAATTAGCAAATCCATGTTGTGGGAACCGGAATTCTCCTCAATGTATTTTCGAAAAGTTAATGTGAGGATCCGAGAATCTTGCGAGAGAAAACAAAAACTAAAGAACAAGATCGAAAAAGGAAATTAGGTCAAAAAGAGAACGAACTTTTATTGCTAAATTGTGTATTGCGAATGTATTGAATGTGTTACAAGAGGTAGAGATCGATCCTTATTTATACCAAGATATCCTAAGTCCTAAACAGCCTAAGTTTTGATGTTGGACAATGGTCTTTTCCTTTTTCCAACGACTTTTCCTTAAATCTTCGAGGAAACTTCTAGAACCTTCCGTAAGTCGGTTTCATCCCTTGTCGTTCCATCCTTCCAGGTTAGCCCAATTCTATCCCTCGTCTTTTGGTTCAGTGGTTTTATCCGGTTTTTTTTAAGTTAACATTTATGTTGTCTTCGATAGACGAAACACCGTGATGTTTCGAGAAACTTACGAAAACATCGGTATGTTTACGAAACGACCCTGAAGTTGAAGATCGAAGCGAAATGAGACGAAACAAAAGGTGTCGGCCAGCTCGGTCAGCCTTGGTGACAGAATGTACCGAGCTGGCTGCTTCCAGGTCCATGATGTCGTCCAGCTCGGTATACAGGATGAGAGGAGATCTTCCGATAATTTGTGGGATGCGTCCAGCTCGGTATGCTGAAGGGTGTCGGCCAGATCGGTATCCAGGAGGGTGGATTTTACCGAGCTGACTGACATATGTCGTCCAACTCGGCAGCCTGGTTGAAGGAAACACCGAGCTCGCTGCTCCATGCTTCCCGTACCGAGCTGGACTGCAACTTCCAACTTGTGGATGGCATAAGTTTCTCGTATGAACTCCGTTTGATCTGATTCTTCTTCTATGAGCTTCATAATTGAGTTGAGAACATTTTCCAAGTGGTTTCTTGTTCCAAAGCCTTGTGGTTTGGAAGATACACCTCAATCATTGAACACATGAATTTTTCATCATGGAACTCTCAGAAAGTGTCATCCAGCTCGGTTTCCAGGAAGGGAAGGATTGGACCGAGCTGAATGCATCATGCTGTCCAGATCAGTATTAAATAGGGAGGATGATACCGAGCTGGATGCATCATAAAAGCCAGCTCGGTATACTGGTACCGAGCTGACTGCACCGTCCTGTCCAGATTGACGTTCTGTGGTAAATGCTTGGAAAGACATGCAACCAGATCAGAGTGTCGGTCAGATCGGTATCATTAGCTGCCCAAAATACCGAACTGCCTGTCCTCCAAGCTTGGTTGGTAGCCTTTTACTCGAAAAATTGTAACTTTCGTCGGTTTATCGCAGGAATCGTTCAAAGGATGAAAGGATCGGCTAAACATGCTGATGAGATGTCAGTCCGCTCGGTATCATTGGCAAGACTTGATACCAAACTGGCTGTCCTTGTTTTGTCCAGCTGATCGTCTTTTGTTCGAAGAATTGCGAGTTTTTCGGTTTTCCGGAAGAATTGCTCAAAGGACGAAGTGATCAGCCAATCTTGACGAAGAGAGGTCAGTCAGCTCGGTATCACTACATGTCCTGATATCGAGCTTGCTGTCCTTGTTTTTTCCAGCCAATCGTCCTTTGTTTGATGAATCGACAACTTCATCGGTTTATCGGAAAAACTCTGGAAAGAAAGTAATTCATGCTTTCTTCACAAAGTTATCAATAAAATGGTTCAAAGTGAACTCTCTCCAAAATCGTATCTAAATATGGAAACTCTTTTTCGATATTCACATATTTTAATCGTTAATTCCAGAAATATGGGTTTTGACCCAACATTTAACCCCCCAGCACGTCAATATCGAGTATGATCTTGACGCCGCGATTAAGAAATATAGTACGAGATTAAGGAGGTAAAATGTTTTGATCCCCATAATTCGGGAATTTTGATTCCACGACTTGAAAGTTCATACAATCTTTCTGGGTGATGGAGATAGTTTTTCTACTGAGCTGATTGAGATTGGTTTGAAGAGTCTCTTGAGCTGTTTGCAAGATGGAAAAGAAGACCAAGCTGTTTGCTGAGGGAAAGCTAGATGTTGTCTGTGCGTTTAAGGACTGTTGGAGCTTAAGTGCCTTGTATGCGAAGCGAGAATCGGTGGGATGATACCTCATTAAAAACCTTTTACTAAGAAAAACCTTTTGGGAAAAAACGTAGTAAAGGAAAAGAGTGCAACGCGTATAAGGATTTGGAATCGTCTTTCCGAAAAACTGTTCAAGTTAAGTTTTTCATATAAGTTTATCCGAAAAACTGTTTAAGTTAAGTTTTTCGTAGAAGTTTTTCCTGAAAAACTGTTTAAGTTTTCCGAAAAACTGTTTAAGTTAAGTTTTTCCCGAAAAACTGTTTACGTTAAGTTTTTCCCGGAAAACTGTTTAAGTTAAGTTTTTTCGTAGAAGTTTTTCCCAAAAAATTGTTTTAACTTTTAAGTTAATTTTTTCGCGGAATATTTTTTTTTCAAAACACTGTTCATGTCCGAAATTTTTGTAAAATTTTCTGAAAAACTGTTCATGCTAAGTTTTTCAAAAGTTTTGGTAAAAGGTTTTCCAAAAAACTGTTAAGGATAAATATTTCGGAAGTTTTTTGCGCGAAACTAACTCGTGTACAATGAATACCGAGCTGGTCTGCAAGGGTAGGCGTTCACGTGCTGAATGCTGACTTTGGCCAGCATTTTCTACCGAGCTGGACGGTAGGCAGCATGCTAACGGTCCATCTCGGCCAGTTTTCGGCCTGTAAGCTCTCTCCTTTGAAAACTGTGAATGTTTCCGGAGATTTTTTGTAAAAGTTTTTCCGAAAGACTGTTTGGAGATAACGTTTTTCAGAATTTAATAAAGTTTCTCCGGAAAACTGTTCAAGATAAGTTCTCCGGAATTAAAGTTTTCATGGAAAACTAAACAAGATAAGTTTGTCCGAGAATTTTTCGTATGAAACCAACTTGCTCACCAAGTCTACCGAGCTGGCTGTCAGGAAGGAGCATTCATGTGCTGAATGCTGACCTTGGCAAGCAGTTTGTACCGAGCTGGACGGCAGGCAGCATGCTGACCGTCCAGCTCGGCCAGTTTTGGCTTGTATGCTATCTCCTTGGAAAATTTTAAATGTTTCCGGAGATTTTTTTCGTAAAAGTTTTTCCGAAAGACTGTTTAGGATAAATTTTTCTGAATTTTAATAAAGTTTTCACGGAAAACTATTCAAGATAAGTTTTTTCCGAGAATTTTCGTACGAAAATAAATTGTCCACCAAGTCTACCGAGCTGGCTGTCAGGAAGGAGTATTCATGTGCTGAATACCGATTTTGGACAGCATTTTTACCGAGCTGGACGGTAGGTAGCATGATGTCCGTCCAGCTCGGCCAGTTTTGGCTTGCAAGCTTCCTCCATTGAAAACTGTAAGTGTTTCCAGAGATTTTTTCGTAAAAGTTTCTCCGAAAGACTGTTCATGATAAGTTTTTCAGGATTTTGATAAAGTTTTTTCGGAAAACTGTTGAAGATAAGTTTTTCCGAAGTTCTTTAAATAAGTTTTTCCAAAAAACTGTTTAAGATAAGTTTTTCCGAAATTTCTCGTACGAAAACAACTTGCCCACCAAGTCTACCGAGCTGGCTGTAAGGAAGGAGCATTCATGTGATGAATGCTGACCTTGGGCAAGTAGACTTGTACCGAGCTGGACGGTAGACAGCATGATGCCTGTCCAGCTTGGTCACTTTTGGGTTGCATGCTCCCCTCTTTGATTCCTTCTGTTTCGGGCAAAACTTAAGCGTTTCTGGAAACGTGTTTGTTAATGTTTTCTTCGAAAGACTGTTCAAGATAAATTTTCCGAATATTTTTCTTGTAAACTTTTTCCAAAAAACTGTTCATACTAAGTTTTTCGAAAGTTTTTGTATATGGTTTTCCGAAAAAGTCTTAAGGATAAGTTTTTCGCACGAAACCATCTTCATCACCATGACTACCGAGTTGGCTATAATAGAGGGACATTCATGTGCTGAATGCTGATCTTGGGAGGCAAATGGTACCGAGCTGGACGGTGGACAGCACGTCGTTCATCCAGCTCGGCCAACTTTTGGCATGTATGCTCTCTCCTTCGATTCCTCATGTTTTCGGGAAAACTTTAAATGTTTCCGGAAATTTTTTCAAAAAAGTTTTTCCGAAAGACTGTTTAGGATAAGTTTTTCAAAAGATTTCATAAAATTTTTCCGAAAAATTGTTCAGGATAATTTTTTCCGAAGATTTTTCATATGAAACACACTTGATGACCATGGCTACCGAGCTGGCTGTAAGGGAGGGGCATTCATGTGCTGAATGCTTACATTGGCAAGCAAATGATACCGAGCTGGACAGTTGGTAGCATGTTGCTTGTCCAGCTCGGCCAACTTCTGGCCTGTATGCCCTCTTCCTCGATTCCTTATGTTTTCGAGAAAAACTGTTAAGGATAAGTTTTTAGGATGTTTTCGCACGAAACCAACTCGAGCGCCATGGAGGCCGAGTTGGCTGTCATGGTAAGGCCTTTTTGTGCTGGTTGTTGAGTTTTGGCAGGGAGAAGGGAAGATGGTGGATACCAAGCTTGATAGTATATATTCCAAGCTGGGCGTCTGTGTTCGGCGGTGGAACTAGTCAAAGAGGAGTGAGAAATGTCGAGCTGGTTGAAGAGA